>JABUQX010139085.1:7500-15000 GCA_015478945.1 Trachelipus rathkii | reverse complement strand
TATAGTATAATATATAATATATATCATATATATAACATAACTGCTCTTCTGCTATATGCTATATATATATATATATATATATATATATATATATATGTATATATAGGGAATATTTATTGAATGTTACAAGGAAGATATATGCTGGTATTTTTAGTCGAAAGAGTACGTCCAGTGACTGAGGAACTAATTGGTGAAGAAAGAACCAGGTGCGTTTAGAAGTGGTAGAGGATGTGTGGATTAAATCTTTACATTGAAACAAATGATTGAGAAGAAATTAGGAGAGAAGAAAAATAAATTGTATTTAGGTTTATGGTTGCAACATGCGTGTGATAGGATTAATAGGAAAGCTCTACGGCAGGTGTTAGTGATATATGGTGCTGGTGTTAGGCTTCTAAATAATGGAATCAAAAGTATGTGTATGACGAAAGTGAAGCGGGTGTAGAATAATGGAGTCGAAAGTGATCTGTTTAAAATATTAATACGGAGTGAGGCAGGGATGTGTTGTGTCTCCTTGGTTATTTAATTTGTATAGGATGGGTTATGAAAAGAAATAGAGGTAGGGGTGGCCGGGGATGGTGTTAGAATGATGAAGAATGGAAGAAAGTGGAGGAGGGTGCCCTACCTATTATGTGTGGATGATTTGTTTTTGTGTGGCGAGGAATCTGAAGAGGTTTGAAAGGATTGGTAGAGAGATTTGGCCAGGGTGTGCAAAAGGAGGGTTTGAAAGTAAACGTAGATAAGAGTATGGTTATGGTTGTGAGCGAGGACAGTCCTCTGTGTGAAGTTGTGTTAGATGGTGAGCAGTTGGATCAAGGGTTTAAGTTTAAATATTTAGTGTATATGTTGGATGAAAAGGGAACGGTTAATGCAGAGTGTAGTAGGAAAGCTGTGAATGGCAAGAAGGTGGCTGGTGCAATTAAATCACTGGTGGATGAAGGGACTAAGTATTGAGTGCGCTATTGTTTTACATGAGGGTATGTTTTTACCTGTGTTAATTCATAGTAGTGAGACTATGGTCTGGAATAAAGAGGTATAGATATAAAAGTACAATGTGTCCAGATGAACAATCTTAGGGGTGAGAAGTAAGAGTATGAGAAGAATTGATAAAATGAGGAATGAACGCATTTAGGGAGTTGTGTGGGTGGAGTAGAAGAAAGGGAGTAAAATGAGAGAATAATTAAAAGTACATTGAGATGGTTTGTGTATGGGAAAGGATGGAGGATAGTCAGTTTGGTTAAGCAGATATATAGTGGTGAGTGTGCTGAGGGGAATGAGACCCGACTGGGAGACCCCGAATAAGTAGATTGAGTCCAGTAAAGGGTGCCTGGGGAGAGAGAAATGTGAGTTTGGCAGAGGCGAGAAGAAAGGTGCATAATAAGAGTGAATGCCGGGAGTTTTGTGAGGGTTATGGTTGCTGGCCATCTGGGCCAAAGGATAAACTCTACATTGACCGAGAATTCCATAGTGAGGGTCCGTCGAGGTCTCGTGAAAAGCTCTAGGGTGGATTTTCTGACTGCGACGAGTTCTTACTAAAAGGTATAAAGAGGGGGCGGTAGGCTGGGCTTTCTTTTCGACTTGCGTCATATTCTTCTACTACTTTTCTGTTTCCGGTTCTTGTTGTTGCCCACTTTACCCCCAGTCTTGGGGAGAGAAGGTAGTGATGATGATGACATATATATATATATATATATATATATATACCTGCTATATATAATAACTTAATAATATAATAATAATAATATGTATATGTATATATTATACTTACTTAAAATGTAAGAATTTAAGAAAAAATATAAGAATTTACTTAAAAGCGTAAGAATTTACTTAAAAGTATAAGAACTGTACTTAAAATAAGAATTTATTACCAATGTGTAAAAATATATAATAATATATATATATATATATTTAACAACCATATAACCTTGAAATACCAGCATATGTATATATATAATAACATAATATAATAACTTATTTCCAAAATAACTATATATATGTATATATAACTATATCTTGTATTTGTATATGTATTTATATATATATATATATATATATATAACGTATATATATAGCATATATATATATATATATATATATATAATATATATATATATATGCTGCTGTGTTAATTATCTGTATATATATTATATTATATATATATATATAATTTCAATGAATTTTATACAGAAACAGCACGCTACGAGATCCATTAGTAAAATTAAACGAAAAAAATGAAATAAAGCAAAAATAGATTAAATGCTGCGTCAAAAGGATTTCTATTTTACAAAATACATAGAGCAATTTTTTTTTCTTTTTTTAATAGTAATTAAAAGCAAGACCCAAACATAAAATTGAGCTTCACTGATTTTCAAACTGAAGTTGTAGGGAGGCTCATTTATGCAAACGTAACGTTCCTATTTTTTGTTAAATGACTAAATGTATAGTGAAGCTCGTTTATGTAAACGTTCTTATTTTCTACCTATTAACTGAAGTTATAGTGAAGCTCATTTATGTAAATGTAACGTTCTTATTTTCTGTTAATTGACTGAAGGTATAGTGCAGAAGTTCATTAACTTAAATGTAACGTTTTATTACTTCTATTTATTGATTGAAATATTATGTTTGATTTATGTAAAAGTAATGTAATTATTTAATGAAGATTCCAAACTGACAGGTATATTACCTTCATGCATTTTAAAGTATAATTATTTCATTTTAAATGGAAGGCTAGACTATCAGATAATGATATATTTAGGGTGTATGATTTTGTCTTAATTGATTGAAGGTATAGTGCAGAAGTTCATTAATGTAAATGTAACGTTTATATTTTCTATTTACTGATTGAAAATTGTTTGTCATTAAACTCTGTATTGGTATTTTAGCCCTTTTCCAATAAAAGTGTACCTGCGGATTTTACGAAACTTACATTCTATGTTTTGGAAATATGCTATAAACATTAAAAAAAAAAGACATGAATAAAATATCGTAAATGTATCAAACACGAAAAAAAACAGCCGCAAGAAAGTCTAAAAACACTCCAAAATGGGCAACAAAGCGAACGTCTAAACTCTAAAAACTATAAAAAAACTCTAAAGCATTTTTATTAACGCATTTTATTAATACACAAACAAATACGAATATTTGAAAAAAAGAATAAATAATAGATATCTTAAAATATCTGAAAAAAGCTGCTTCATACTTTTTTATTTTAAAGTTCACAAATATATTCTTGCTTGCTTCTTACTTCAGCTCCCAGGTAGGCATTTATCTGCTTGTGAGTTGGCATTAGCCTTCTCTCCACGTCTCTATCCGTGAAGTCACCATTTCTTCTCAGTTCCACGATGTTCAGGGGAAGCGGTACCTCGTCAGCACCTCCTCCACTTCGTCTCTCCATCTTCTTCTCGGCCTCCCCCTCGGTCTCCTGCCTCTCGGCCTCACCATCACCATTCTCTCAAGATGTCCCAGCCACCCCAGTTGGGCCCTTTCTCTCTCTCTCTCTCTCTCCCCCCCCCCCCCCCCTCTCTCTCTCTCTCTCTCTCTCTCTCTCTCTCTCTCTCTCTCTCTCTCTCTCTCTCTCTCTCTCTCTCTCTCTCTCTCTCTCTCTCTCTCTTATATGTTCATTCCTCACTCTATCTCTTCTGCTCTTTCCCAGCATTACCCTCAAGGGCCTCATCTCCGCTGCCTGTATTCTGTTTCTTATTATTTGTCTCCTTATAACCTGATCTGGATCGGTTATATTTGACTTTTCAAAAATACCTTAAATTTAAATCTAATTTAGATTTATATGAGTAAACTGAAAAACTGAATAACCTGCTTATATTTAGCAAATAACTAGTGAACATTTCAAAATAGCATACATAATGTATTATAATTTTTTGTTCAGTTTGATTACCTGTCTAATTTTGTTATATTATTAGGTTAGGTTAGGTTAGGTTAGGTTAGGTTAGGTTAGGTTATTTTTTTATTTATATTGGTGTACCACGCATTCTGGAATATATATATATATATATATATATGCCAATAATAATATAGTAACCAATAATATATATTATATGTAACCTTATGTATGTATGCATAATATATATATAATAACTGCTTGTGTATATCTATGTGTGTATAATATGTATATATGAATATAATCTAACTTATAATAACTTAATAATATATATATATGTATATATATATATATGTATGTAATAATATATTAATATTAACATTTCTTTAACTAATTAATATCAAATTTAATAACCTTCGCTCATATATTAACAATATATATAATAATATATGTAACGTATAATGTATGTATTATGTTTATAGTAATATGTATATATATATATATACATATCTAAAATATATATATATATATATATATAATATATATATAATATAATATATATTCATATGATATATATACAATAATATACATATATATATATACATACATGTATAATAATAACTTATATATATATATATATATATATATATAACATAATAATAATAATATAACAATAATAAATATATATGCTTATAGGTCGATAAGAGTAAACTTTATATATATGTTTATACTCTGTTTCTATATATATATATGATTAATATAGATATATATATATATTATTTCTTTCTTTATATATATATATATATATATATATATATACCTCTATATATATACCTCTCTCTTTATAACCTATATATATATATTCAATGATGCTATGCAAATTTTATCCCAATAAAGAATAATTAATTGCTCCTTACATTTTTCCTCATATCTTTTACACTTGCGACAACCTTTTTTAAAATTTATTCATTAAAACATTTCTAATATATCCTGCGAGTTTCATGAAAATCCATAGGTAATCTTTTATTGGAAAGGTTTCGGGTATTTTAATTAAAAGGGGCTTGTCATTTATCATGCCATCAATCCACTCGACCGGATTTTCAGTGATAGCATAAAAATGATTTTTAAGATAATATACCGTATGCATATATAAAAATTATAATAAATATTAAAATAAATTTAAAGTTAAATTTTTAAAAAAAAATGTTTTTAAAATTTTGCTTCTACTCAAATTTTGAATAAATTCCATGCATTTCTTTTTAACAATTTTTGATAATACGAATAAAATTATGAGGGATTTAGTAAATACTTCCGGCTTGCTAAGCGCTGCAGTTTCTAGCGCGAAAGGTGATTTCCCTGGCTTATTTCGGAATCTATCTTTCTCTATGATATTCTCTCCGCTCGCTCTATGCAGCAGCTGTTGTTGTTGTTGTTGTTGTTGTTGTTGTTGTTGTTGGTATTTGTTGTTGTTGTTGTTATTGTTGTTATTTATTTATTTGTTGGCAACCATATATCCTTTAAATCTATAAACAGTGGTGTTTCTCGGGGTTCAGTCCTATCTTCAACTCTTTTTCACTTTTCATCCACTCGTACAACCTTGTTTCCCCCTTTCACAGCTCCTTTCATTTTGAAAACGTCCACCCAGCAGCAATTACATTTAATGTAACTAAGAAGGGGCAGTGTTTGAGCAACTCTTATTTTTCTCGAATCTCTAATCAGGGCATGGACAACTTATGTTTGTTTTCAAGGTCTGAAAAGGTGATTTACTGTCTTTCTACTCGATATAACCTTTCACGCAATTATAACACCTTCCGAATACACAACTCAAACCTTGGTACCATTTTAAAGTGTTTCTTTTTTACTCCTATTCTTTTAGAAGGATCGCATAATTTCTCTTTCTAAACATCACATCTGGAAGTGGATCCACACGCACAGCTCTCTAACAGGTAGAATCTGGTCTTTTCGTCTTATCAATTCTGTTCTCCTGACAGGTAAGAGTCTGTTTTGGCTTTATCGCTCTCACCGCTCTCCTGACAGGTAGGAATGCAGATTCTTTTCAGGCGCATCAGAAAGCTCTCCAGCTCTCTGAAGGTAGGCAGGTCTTTCGCCTTATCAACTCTCCTGCTCTCCTTGACAGGGAGTCTAGGTCTTTTCGCCTTATCAACTCTCCTGCTCTCCTTGACAGGTAGAGTCTAGGTCTTTTCAACTTATCCAGCTCGCTGCCGCTCTCCCTGACAGGTATAGTCTAGGTTTTTTCGCCTTATCAGCTCTACTGTGCCTGACGTTTTGAGTCTTGGGCTTTTTTGCCTTATCAACTCTCCTGCTCTCCCTGACAGGTAGAGTCTAGGTCTTTTCGCCTTATCAACTCTCCTGCTCTCCCTGACAGGTAGGAGTCTAGCTTTTTAACTTATCAACTCTTCTGCTCTCCCTGACAGGTAGAGTCTAGGTCTTATCGCCTTGTATCAACTCTCCTGCTCTCCCTGACAGGTAGAGTCCTGAATGCTTTTCTTGCTTCCATCAGCTCTTCTGTTCTCCCTGACAGGTAGAGTCTAAGTCTTTTCGCCTTATTGACTCTCCTGCTCTCCCTGACAGGTAGAGTCTAGGTCTTTTCGTCTTATCAATTCTCTTCTCCCTGACAGGTAGAGTCTAGGTCTTTTCGCCTTATCCAACTCTCCTGCTCTCCTGACGGGTGGGGTCTAGGTCTTTTTCGCCTTATCCAACTCTTTGTACTCCCGACAGTTTGGTCACCAGGTCTTTTCGCCTTATCCAACTCTCCTTATCTCATTAAAAGTGAGGTTAAAGCTTTCGTTTAATCAACTCTCTTGCTCTCATTAAAAATGTGGTCTAGAGCTTTACGCTTTATCAACTCTTCTGCTCTCATTAAAAATGTGCAAGTCTGGGTTTTTCTTATCAACTCTCCTACTCTCACTATAAAGATAAAGTCTAAGTCTTTCCGTCATATCAACTCTCCTGCTCTCATTAAAAAGGTGAAGTCTAGGTCTTTCGTCTTATCAACTCTCCTGCTCTCCTTGACAGGTAGAGTCTAGGTCTTTTCGTCTTATCAACACTCCTGCTCTCCTTGACAGGTAGAGTCTAGGTCTTTTCGTCTTATCAACTCTCTGCCTGACAGGTGGAGTCTAGCTCTTTTCGTCTTATCAACACTCCTGCTCTCCTTGACAGGTAGAGTCTAGGTCTTTTCGCCTTATCAACTCTCCTGCTCTCCTTGACAGGTAGAGTCTAGATCTTTTCGTCTTATCAACTCTCCTGCTCTCCTTGACAGGTAGAGTCTAGGTCTTTTCGCCTTATCAACTCTTCTGCTCTCCCTGACAGGTAGAGTCTAGGTTTTTTCGCCTTATCAACTCTCCTGCTCTCCTTGACAGGTAGAGTCTAGGTTTTCTCGTCTTATCAACTCTCCTGCTCTCCCTGACAGGTAGAGTCTAGGTCTTTTCGCCTTATCAACTCTTCTGCTCTCACAGGTGGGAGTCTAGGTCTTTTCGCCTTATCGACTCTGCTCCTTGACAGGTAAGAGTCTAGGATTTCTCATCTTATCCAACTCTCCTGCTCTCCTGACGGGTATAGTCTAGGTCTTTCGCCTTATCAACTCTCCCTGCTCTCACTTAAGAAGGTGGAGTCGAGTTCTTTTCGCCTTATCAACTCTCCTGCTCTCA
>JABUQX010139085.1:0-5000 GCA_015478945.1 Trachelipus rathkii | reverse complement strand
TCTTTATTCTAAAAAATAAAATCGATGAAAACGTTCTTCATGCAATTCATTTTCTTTATTTGTTTTTCAATAAAAAAAATAGGTTATTAATAACGATAATATATATATATAAATATTACTATATATATTATATATATATATATAATATATTATATATATATATATATATATATTATATATAGGCCCAATTGTAGATAGACTGACAGATTCGATTTCCTTCCGTTGGTTGCCAGATCTTTACAAATTTGACATTTCGACTATCCTTTTATGCCAAAGAGCATTTATTTTTATGGTAAACTTATAAACTTATAAAATATATATATATATATATATATATATATATATATATTATATATATATAATATATATATATATATATATATATATATATATTATATATATTATAATATATATATATATATATATATATATATATATATAATATATATATATATATATATATATATATATATATATATATATATATTATATATATATATATATTAGATATATTATATATATTATATATATATATATATATATATATATATATATATATATATAATTTTATAACTTTACCATAAAAGTAAATTGTCTTTCGCATAAAAGGAGTCGGAAGGTAAAATTTGTAAGATTTTGCAACCAACGGAAAGAAATTGAATGTGTCTATATATATATATATATATATATATATATATATATATATATATATTAATATATAGTATATAATATATAATATATATATATATATATATATATATATATATATTAATATGTGTCTACCTTAACCAACTTATCTAACCTAGACTTAATAGCCCCTCAGTAGGACCTAACCTAATGGATCTTGTTAGCCCCCCAGTACTACCTAACCTAATGGATCTTGTTAGCCCCCCAGTTGAACCTAACCTAATGGATCTTGTTAGCCCCCCAGTACTACCTAACCTAATGGATTTTGTTAGCCCCCAAGTAGCACCTAACCTAATGTATTTTGTTGGGCCAGACGTACGCCCTAAGCTAATGAATTATGATATATTTAAAGCCATGTGAAGATAAAATAAATGAAATATATATATATATATTTATATATAATATATATATATTTATATATAATAATATAATATATAATAATATATATATATATATATATATTATTCCTCAATGTAAGTATTTAATAGTACAATGCAATAAAATACATAACTTTTACAACAGTTACTAACAGTAATATATTTTACCTGTGACCAAGTGCCTTCTACCATATTCGTATGGACCCCACTTTCAAGGCTTTTAAGGTACAAAGAATGTTTGACCACATTACAACATGGGTTTTTAACCGGTAAAATAATAAATTAATCTTAAACTTTTATTAAAAGGCAGGCGAGTTATAAAAAAAAAAAAATTACCCTTCAAGACACATTGTAAATCGCTTTCGACAATTACTTTTAGTACTAATGAAAAAAAATTAAAATTTTATTATAAATACTAAATTCCTTATCGCAAACACAAGTTTTAGAATCTAAAAACATCCATTTTCAATAAAGGTCAAATAAGAACTGCTTAAAAATTTGTCCGAATAATATGTCTTAACTTATATAATAAAAGGAATTCTAAATAAAGGGACAAATTCTGGCAACCTCGAGTTTAAGTCCAAAAATTGTCAGTCTATCTAATATTAAGCCATATATATATATATATATCATATATATATATATATATAATATATATATATATATATATTATATCTCCACAGCTGATATCTTTAAGGTATGGCTATTTATACTATATAATAGAGAGAGATGGAGAGAGAGAAGAGAGAGAGAGAGAGAGAGAGAGAGAGATTCATCCTACCTGATATAATTTTAAGTTTCATGGAAAGAGTTTCGTACAATAGTATTTATTTCGCTTAATTATCATGATATTTATTATTAAGCTTATTAACCCATTCCCTGCGGCAGCCTAAAAACTGAAGTCGACAAGTCCTATATATCGTCACTACCGCAAAATTGACGTAACCCTATATATAGCGTCGCAGCAATATTACGAATTTCGCTAGTGACTAATTATAGTTTCCACCGCAATTTCACCATTATTTTAGTGATATATATATAGTTGCTACCGCAATATTATATATATATATATATATGTATATAGTATATAAATATATATATATATATATATATATATATATATATATATATATTATATTATATATATAATATATAATATATATATATATTGATATAGCATAATAGTACCCTTATATCAAGGGTAGGGAGGAGAAAAGGGGAACTGTAGAATTATAGGGGAATAAGTTTTACTGAGTGTTGTAGGGAAGGTATATGCTTTGGGTATTTTGGTCGAAAGAGTGCGTCAGAGTGACTGAAGACTGATTGGTTGAAGAACAAGGGCGGTTTAGGAGTGGTAGGGATAGGGTTTAGATCAATCTGTAGAATAGTTGAAACCAAATTATATTGAGAGAAATTGAGGGAGAAGAATAAATTGTATTTAGGTTTTATGGATTGCAACAGGCGTATGAAGAGTTAATATGGAAGCGTTATGGCAGGTGTTAGTGATATATTGGTGGTGTGGATAGGCTTCTGAATGGAATCAAAGTATGTTATGACGATAGTGAAGCGTGTGTAGAATAAAAATGGTTGTCAATGGTTGATTGGTTTAGGATTAATAGCTGAGTAAGACAGGGTTTGTGTTATGTCTCCTTGGGTTATTCAATCTTGTATATGGATGGGTTATGAAAGAATTCGGGTGGGATGGCAGGATAATTTGGTGTTAGAATGGTTGGAGAATGGAATGGAGGTGGAGGGTGGCCCTACCTATTATATGCGGGGATAATTTGGTTCTTTGTGGCGAATCTGGAAGAGAGGTTGAGAGGATTGGTAGAGAGATTGGCAGGGTGTGTAAAAAGGACGGGCTGAAGTAACGTGGATAAGAGTAAGGTTATGGTGTAGTGAGGCACTCCTCAGTGTGAAGTTATGTTAGATGGTAGGCAGCTGGAACAAGTGTCTTGAGTTTAAATATTTAGGGTATATGTTGGATGAGAAGGGAACGGACGATGCAGAGGTAGTAGGAAAGTTGTGAATGGCAGGAAGTGGCTGGTTGCAATTAAATCGTTGGTGAATGAAAAGGGACTAAGTCTTGAGTGTGCTAGGTCTTACATTGAGGGTATGTTGTTACCTGTGTTATTGTATGGTATTGAGACTATGGTCTGAATAAGAAGTATAGATCTAAAGTTCAATGTGTTCAAAGATGGACA
This sequence comes from Trachelipus rathkii, assembly GCA_015478945.1. Taxonomy (NCBI): domain Eukaryota; kingdom Metazoa; phylum Arthropoda; class Malacostraca; order Isopoda; family Trachelipodidae; genus Trachelipus; species Trachelipus rathkii. Next base: position 1,732 of record JABUQX010139085.1, on the reverse strand, counting down.
ATCTAGGGGTGTGCTAGGTGTGAGAAGAATGATAAAATGAGGATTGAACTTATTAGAGAGTGGTGTTGTGTGAAAAGGGTTAAATAAGAGAATAAATGTAAAGTATGTTGGGATGGTTTGGTCATGTGGAAAGGATGAATGATAGTCGGTTGGTTAAGCGGATGATAGTGGTGATGGTGGTGTTGAGGAACCGACCGCTTGGGAGGCCGGAAGAGAAAAGTGGATTGAGTCGGTGGACGAATGTCTCTGAAAGGAGAGAAATGTGAGTTTGGCAGAGGCTGGAGAGTAAGGGTGCATGATAGGAGAGAGTGGCGGGGTTTTTGTATTGGGCATAGTTGTGGCAACCTGGGCCAAGGATGAACCCCACACACTGCGATTTACCATAGTGAGGGTTCCGTCGCGGTCCATGAAGCTCTAGGGTGGATTTTCTGTCTTGTGACGAGGTTCTCCACTAATTAATTTTACAGAGGGGGCGGTAAGGCTGGGCTTTCTTTCCGACATTTCGTCATATTCTCCTACTACTTTTCTTTTCCGGTGCTTGTAGCGCACCTTATTCCAGTCTTGGAAAAAAGAGGTAGCTAAAGAAAAGATATATATAAATATATAATATATATATATTATATATATATTATATATATATATATATATATATATATATATATATATATATATATATATATATATATATTATATATATATATTATAAGAAAAGTTCTAGTTATTGATTTTGAACGGTACTCGTTAGCCCAAAAAAATAGTACAGGGTATCTTTATGGGAACCATAAATAGACTTCTATTATAGAATTTGATGATTCAAATAATATAGGACCTGTCTACGTTTTTACGACTCCTTCAGTTTTTATTTTTTTATTTTTTTTAACTAAAGGAATACCAAAGGGGTAAACCGCAAAGATGGCAGAGTCGGGGTTCTCTCGGCCTTCCGGGGAACGACAGGGGTAGGACTATTTCCCCCCTCCGGGGAGGGTCTCCGAACCCCCGCTCTTGGTATTTGGGTGTCGCGCGGGGGTTCATCCGCCCCTCCCCTACGGGATGGAAATCGTCCCCCTTCTGCTCCCGTCGGCTCGAGCCCCCTTATTTTTTTTTAATTACCTTAACAAATATATATATATATATATATATATATATATATTATATTATATATATAATATATATATAATATTATATATATATATATTATTATATATTATATTATATATATAAATTTGTAATATGGAAAAAAAACATTACCTTTAATTATTGTCGTGGTTCCAATATGGCGTCGGGAAAACTGTTTTCCTTCAAATTCTTAACAATTTAAAATTAACAACTAATAACAACTTCTTAACTTAAACAATTTTAAATTAACAACATAATTGAAAACTTTTTCTTACACTTATTTTTATATATTATATTTTTTAGTATTAACCAGTTTTTTGTAAATACGCTAATAATAGACTTAAAACCAACAACACCCTATTCATAGAAGATCCAGATTTGCACTGAAACGCAATTATAGTTCAGCGTTGGTTTTTTGGTCGTAAAAATTCTTACGCAGAGTAAAGAAGGTCTAGAAATAGCTTACTTTTTTTTTTTACTCTTTTATAGCATACCTTTTTCCCTATGATTTTTACAGTCCTTTCTATATTTAATTTCTTTACAATAAGTTAAAATTAAAAAATTTTACTTTTAGATCAAAGGTCCGTTAAGTAACTTTGTCCAATATATATATATA
>JABUQX010139084.1:0-21577 GCA_015478945.1 Trachelipus rathkii | reverse complement strand
AAGCAATAGAATAGCAACCGAGTCCAGAAGCGAAATGGATATGACGCAGTTACAAAATGGAAATGAGAACACAAACGAAGTTGAAAATAGTGAAGGTAATGGTGACGAAATTCATAAAAGAGATATGAAGCAAGTAGAAATAGATTTGGATATAGATATTGATTTACAAACGAAAGGTAAGGCCAATGACTCTATTTATATGAATAAATATATAGAAGATGTAAGGTTTGATAGCAAAGCAGGCGCTTTTGATAATGAGATAGCTAACGCAAAGATAGATCATTGGAAAGGTGACAGATTTAACATGGCATATGATACAGTTAGCACAGCAAATGCCAAGGTAAAGAGCAGCGATGAAATATACTTTTCAAATGGTACAAATAGGCAAAGTACTGATGATAAATATGCGCAAAACAATTTTAGCGCCCCACTTAAATCGAAAAAATAATTTTTTCCCTTTTTATAAGTTAAACAAATTTTGCTTACAATTAAATCGCATAACCTTGTTCAAAATCACGCCCTGGGAAATTAAAATCTAAGATCTAATGACCTAAATGCCTTATGCCGAAATGTTTTTTTCTTGCACAATTTCCTTTTTGATGTTCCTCCATGGAAGTATGAAATTATGTGCTTACACCTCAATTTTGAATCTTAAGAGGTGTAATTTATTTACAGTTTGGTGTTCTTCTATAATATTTTTTTGTAATAGATCATAATAGGTGTAATTTATTTACTGTTTAATATGCCTCTATACTATTTTTAAAAGAGGTTTAAATTTATATTACTTGCCCATCTTTAAATTTTTGTTTTTTAGTGTGTCGAGAGCATTTTCTTTCTCAAAATTAATTTTTTTGATCTGGTGTGAAATATGCATTTACAATCCTTTTATAGCATTTACCACTGTGTAAACATTTAATTTTTCTTTTAGCATTTGTGTAAAACAAGATGTGTAGACAAACTTTAAATATATGCTAGATTTTCAATTTTTCTCGTTTAAATGTTTTAAAGACTTGTATAACTCTTCTTGTGAAAACCATTTTATATTTTTTTCGTGTTTGTAATTTCTTTTTATTATTTTTTTTAGGCACTCTTATTCACCGTGGTGAATATTTTAAACCACGCAATAAAAATATAATCTCGACCAGTCTCTCACTGCGTTGTCCTATAAAATATTACATGGCCTATACCATTAACTCCCCGTTTTCCGGAAACTGAAGGAAAAATATATGTGGGAAAGTAGCATACCTTGCATAAGCGAATCATTTTGAGAGTATTGGCGAATATAAGAATCGTTTCCGAAGCAACCTACTGAAGTTATATAGGTGAAGAAAGAAGCAAACGCAAACCGAAAATTGAGTGCCAAGAACTTCACTTCGAGAGGTATAGCACAACGCAGGTACCAAGCAAGAGTTTATTATCTATCATTTTAAAAACAAAGCTTATATATAATTTTGAATATAAAATTGATACACCCCTTTGCATTTTATAATAACGAAAGCAAAAAATCTAACTTTAACGTAACGTAAAATTTTGGGGTCTATTTTTTTGTAACATATATAAAACTAATCTAAACATGCCCAATGCTGATTCTACGCCAGCCAATGATGGCACGCAAAATACTGGCGATCCAGCCCAAACTCCGGCCCAATCTACGGTCCAACCTATCGCCACCATCACCCAGGTGACGAGACCAGAATTGCTTCTCACGGGCAGAGTTAACGGCAGATGGACGGGCCCATCTTTATCTACTTGGGAAATTAATGAGAGGGAAAACATTTCCCTCAAGCACTCTATTTCGGAATCAGCTAAATTGGCTCAGGCGTTAAACCAAGTCAGTAACGATCCTGATTCGGAGGTGAGGCAATTCTTAAACGCCAAACCTAAAATTTTTAATGTCCCCACCTTAAATGATTTCATGGCTAAAATAAAGGAGTGCATATTTCCAGACAAACCACTTTCATCTCTTGACGCAATGTTGCGCGTAAGAAATTTTAAATGGGCCGACAATCGCTCACTTAGCTCTGTAGCTCTCTCTTTACAAGAACTCTACACAGAACTTTTTGATACTCTTTCCACTTTCGGCGAAGCCTTTCAACCATATGAAAAACTCATCACAGCAACAGCGTTTTTACATCTTGGCACATTGTTGCCCGAAAAACCTGATATATTTAGGCGTGATTTTAAAAAGTTCTATAACCCTAACTTAGATCTCACAAAACAAATTCAAGAATTTCTACAGAAATCTGAGGGCAGATTAAATAACCCAATCAAAATGGTCATTCCTCAAGCTAATATCCACTTCCAAAAAGCTGCGCCATTCATACAAAAGCCTCAAAATTTTATCCACAGCGCCAAAGAAGTTTCAGCAACCCAACCAAATTACAAGGGAAAACTTCAACCATGCGCAAAGCCGGCAAGCAACAGCGTATGCAAGCCATAGACAAAGAAATAACGCAGAGCCAAAACATGTACATATAGTTATTGCCTTGGAAAGAACCACATACTCCATTTTGTCCTTTTGACCCCTACGCGCATTCTGTAACGAAAAAGCACAGAAGGGAATCAAAGCCCACCCCCATAACTGTTAAGATCGAAGGTGGAAATCCCAATAACACGAATATCCTTTAAGCGCCGCCGCTCCGTAACTGATCACAATTCAACAACAATATTACATGGTAACACCAACAGAGGATGAGTCTTACAGCATGCTCTCGGACAATTCTATCAGGCTCTGTGAGACCTTAAAATCCAGTATCCAAACTATCAGCAAACCCACAACAGGATCAAAACCTTCAGGAAGATAACCCGAAACGTCTTACGCATTAAAGAATGGCTGAGACACACAGGAGAATATGAAGAAGCCTATATGCATCATATGAAACACCGCTTCAAGAAGAGATTTATACGTATGACGACAAGAAAACGTATTTTTATCTTGACTGAAAACTGTTTTGAAAGATCAATATTGATCGAGCGAGTCAGGATTTTTTCACTAATGAGGGCAGAACAACCAAGAAACGTTCTCCGCAATCCTGATTTTCAAATGGGAATAGCAGTACCACCTCTCTTGGTGAATTAGAATTCAACTTCATGAATGTAATAGTTAAAACAAAGCACCAGCACTCACTACAAATAACTTTAATAATTAATGAATATCTTCACAAACGACATAAATCATGCAAAAAACGCTTATTTTGATTTCACATAGCATTAGAACTATTATTAAATGTTCCGCATGTGATTAAATGATACAAGAATATCAAATCCTCAAACCATGTTATTCAAAGTTCTTAAAATAGCAGACATAAACATTTCATTTTATTTAAATTAGGCAATTTATTTAAAACCAATTCGCAATGTAATTCTAAAGCGAACTGATGAATGTAATAATATTGAAGACCATACTCAGTGACAGTAGATCGGTCACTATGAATGTCGAAAAACGCTAACCATTCTCTTCAACTCTTTGAACCACTACTGAAGAAGATTGTATTATCCTTCAGTAACTTACTAAGTTAAAAAATTTTGTAGCTCCAGATCTCCCATTTGCGCCATGTTTTTAAAAATTTAATGATATGAAAATATAGGGAAATTTAAGATTCGTTTAACACAAGCACAGCTAGTCCCGATAATGTTTTACACCATACTTCACATATAATATTTGATAGTGATTATTTAAATGTGACCTCTGACACCATTTCTCGATGTATTTCAGACGAAATTATGAATGTAAAGAATGATCACAAAACCACCTCTCACAGAAATCTAAACGCAACTATAAAAGAAAGGTTATCACATGCATATGAAAACGACTCTTTTTATTTCTAATAATGTTAATCAACCAAAGATAATGTAAAGTACTATCCTCATTTTTTCTTCAGCAAAGCTGTCTCTTGCCTAATAATTTATGTATCCAAATTGACAGGATACATGGTGAACATTTTACACAATGATATATATATATATACCATTTATTGTTTCAATAATATTTATTTTCGCGAGATTTACATTGAGAGCTTCTAGAAGGCTTCTTCAGTGTTGGAGCAAACACCATGATAACAGAAAAGTTAATGTAGGTAGCCTAACCCTACAGTCACAATATGGTAAAACAGATTACCATGATGATGAGCGAATGTGATACTACTAGTTTTATTGGGACTTGGGAGCCATGCCATGCTACTAGTATTTGGTAATTTATTCGGTGTTTCCAAGATAGGGTCTAAAGTAACTCTTAGAGCTCATCCGACCCATAGGACTGATCTCCCATGAATGGAGATTAATGCTAGCATTCTATAAATTTACGGTAATAATGATGGAACACCATTCATAGCGTCAGAAAATGATAAAAGTTTATGACGCAAGTCTCTAAAGAATCACCTCTGGAGAACAAAAATCACCTCAATATGAGCCTAGACAAAATCACCCAGAGCCACATATTGCCCATTTTCATGAGAGGATGCGGAATATGGACCTTTATATGTCTATAAACAGTTTTCCAGCAATTTTAAAAAGATTCCTTGATTACACTACAAACTTTTGCAAAATCGAGAAGCATATCAAATGCACAGTTGGGAAGCAATGATAGCAACCCGAGTCAGAGCGAAATGGATATTACGCAGTTACAAAACTGGATAGAGAAAGAACCAAACGAGAGTGAAAATATGAAGTAATGGTGACGAAATTCATAAAAAGAGATTATGAAGCAAGTTAGAAATAGAAATGTGGATATACGATAATTGATTTACAAACGAAAGAATCGAAGGCCAATGACTCTTATTTATATGAAAATAAATATATTTAGAGTAAGGTTATATAGCAAAGGCAGCGCTTTGATACATGAGATAGCTAACGACAAAGATAGATCTATTGGAAATGTGACAGATTTCACATGGCATTGATACAGTAGCCACAGCATGGCCAAGAGCTAAAAGACGCGATGAAAATATACTTATTAACTATGGTACAAATAGGAAAAAGTTGACTGTCATGATAAAATATGCCAAAACAATTTTAGCCGTCCACTTAAATCGGAAAAAAAAAATACCTTTCCCCCTCTTTTATAAGATTAACAACAAATTTTGCGTTACAATTAAATCCATACTTGTTTCAATCAATCACGCCCTGGAACATTATAAATGCTACAAGACTCTAATGACAAATGCCTTATGCCCGAAATGTTTTTTTCGTGCACAAGTTCCTTTTGACTGTACCTCCATGGATGTATGAAATTATCGTGGGCATCTACACCTCAAATCTTGAATCTTTAAGAGGTTAATTTATTTCACAGTTTGGGTTGTTCTCTATAAATTTTTTTAATAGATCATAATAGCTGTCAATTATTTACTGGTCTTAAACCTTATGCCTTCTATACTATTTTAAAAGATCTTTTAAATTTATCATTACTTGCCGCACATCTTGTAAATTTTTGGTTTTTTCAGTGTGTCGAGAGCGTATTTTTCTCAGAAACAAGTATTTAACTTTTTTTGATTCTGGTGTTGAGATGCATTACAATCCATTTATACATTTAACACATGTTGCTAATAACTTTAGATTTTTTTCTTTTAGGCAATCTTGTCTGTAAAACAAGATGATGTAGACAACTTTAAATAGTCTGCTAGATTTTCAAGTTGTTTCTCGTTTAAATGTTTTAAAACTAGTTTAACCTTTTTGTAAAGTCCATTTATATTTTTTTTCGTGTTTTTGTAATTTCTTTTTGACAAACTTATTTTAGTCACTTCTTGCTTCACACGTCGGTGAATACTTTTACCACGCAATAAAATAAATCTCACCGCTTTTTTTTTTCCAAACAACTTTTGGGCCAGTTTAGGTCCTATAAAAATATACATGGCCCGGTATACTATTAACCCCCCGTTTTCGCGGGAACGAGAGGATATATCATTAAACGTATATAATATATAATATATATATATATTATTACTATTATCTATATATATATAGTAATATATATTTATTAATCTTATATATATAATCCTACTGAATAACATATATTATATTAGTATACCATATTAATAAGAAGAAAACCTATTATGATTTCTATAGTAATATATATAATAGTAATATATATATAGTGATATATACACAAATAATAATAGTTAAGTAGTTACAATGAGAGGTAATATGTACATACTTGAGATATATATTATATTATATAAATTACTAATATATACTATATAAGGAGACTATATAACAAATTAATCATATTATATATATACTTATATATATATATATTATATATTATATTATATATATTATATATTATAATATAAATTATATAGTATATAATACTAATTTATATTCATATATCTTTATTAATTATATATTACTCTTATAATATATAATATTTATATAAAATTTATAACGTTAAATATTATTATATATATATAATTACATAATATTAAATATATATATATATAAATATATAATGATATGATATGGTATTTAGTATATATATTATATATACTATATTATATATATATATATATATATATAATATTGTATAATATAAGTATAATACAATTGGGTGACAAAGTAAGTAAGTTAAGTATATATATATATCTATTAATATTAAAATAATATTAATACTAATATATATATACCTATTAGTATATATATTTTAATATCTATTATAATTAATATGTATATATATATTATATATATATATTATATATATATAATATTATATATATATATATATATATATTAATAATATATCATAATTAAATAAATAATTAATATATATAATCAAATTCATATATATTATTATATATATATATGATATATATAATATTAATATTTATAGTTATATTAAAGTATATATATATACGTATAGTAACTAGTAATAATTAATATACTATATACTAATCTAATCATGCTATCATAATTTCATGATGTACCCGTATTTGAATGGATAACATAAGCGCATACCTTATATGAGTAAACTTTATAATGTATGATTTAGAATAATACTATTCATACAATACTAGTGATTATGATATATTTTATAAATATTGTATCATATTTATACTATTCATATTCAGGATATACTATATGTGTGATAAGATACAATAAGAGTACTACTATTATATGGTTTCATTGTACTCATACCTTATTAACGTCATATATATATCATATATTTATATGTCATATATTAATTTCTTAATTACTAATTATATAATATATATATAATCTTACTTATAATATAAATTTATTATATATAACTATATCTACTACTATATTACTTATATATATAAGTATCCTATATATATAATATATACATCATAAGAATAACTATTCATAGTATATATATATATAATTATAATATATATAGTATCATATAATATTAATAATAAATTTAATGATACTACTTCATTAATGAAATTACTATTACCTGAGATAAATGACGTTGAGTTCCTGAAACAGAAGAAATATAAATAATATTAATAGTAAGAAGTTCATACTTAGGGATATAAGCATTGACGTAAGTAATCAATAAAAATCAGAGAATTTATATTGATGAGAAATGAATAATAATGATTAATATTCTCTCAAAAGATTCTAAGTAAGCTCTCTTATACGTATACTACAATCAATTATTCTCTTAGTCCTTGTAATGAGACAGAATAGTTGAGAAATTTTTGCTAATTTACAGAGCTAAATGTTAGTGTAAAATTTAATTAACCGAATTAAGTGCATGTGTGTCCAAGTGATATATTGTAAATAATAATAATTATAGTAAGGCAGTGAATGCTTGAATAGAGGGTATAAGAAATATAGGAGGTTGGTTTGAGTCTCTGAGTGGTATTAAGGTAGTATGAGAAGAAAGCCTGGTGAGAAGTATGTGCAGTAGTGTTAGTTTTACCAGGTGGCGGCTTTGCAGACATTGATGTGACGTTATTCCATTCAGTATCTCTCTCTGTGTGTTGGGTGGGAGTCTCTTAAGGATTTTACTAGGATATTTGTGTCTTTCCTTGTGGTTATTGTGTTTCTGTATCTGTGGTCCGAAAATGAAGTAGACTCTTACTTTCAGACATAGGAATTTCGTGCTGTATGCGTGATTCGTGAGTTATTCTTATTAGACTATTATGTTCGTGTCTTAATCGTACGTGCTAGCAAAGATGGTCGTAACTAAACGATTGGAGAACGCTAGTTTAAGGTTCGGAGCAGCACATTAAATGCATTCCTTAGTATCTTAGTTAAATATAATAGTACAAGAGTTGGTATTGCTTGTGAATATATTATCATCAGGATAATTCTGTCTGTGCGCCAGGATTTTGCTCTACTTCTAATTGTAATTACTTTTGAGTATATCTTTAATTTATGATAAAAAAGCACACATGTTGCAATAGTTATTTCATATGAGCATGTCATTGATTAGAATAGAAATAGTATTATATTACATTTGAAATATGTATATAAGTACTTTTGTTATTCACATAGTTGGGGCTGAAGAGAAAAATAAATTCGATTTAACTAAAAAAATAGGTATAATAGATAATTAATTGATATAACATGATATGAAGGGACCTTCTGTAGGTGATTGAGTATCAACGTCCATGGACTTTAAAATAAGGAATTCATCACGCTATTTGTTGTATAATTAATATATATTTTATATATATATATAGTATTCGCGATCAAATAAGGATAATATATATACTTGGTTATCTTTGAATGAAGTATTAATTAATGTGTCATATGATAAAAGTTACTAAGGTTTAAGATACCTCTTAAAGGAATAACAGTGATTATATCTAAAGAGCAATTTACGTGAAGGATTAAGAGAATTACATATAATAGGGAACCAACCGGATAATTATATTTAATATGAAGAAATTAATGATTTCAAAAAGTTAGATCCTATTCAAGAATCCTATTACGGAAGGAAGTGACTTACCAGGGAACGTATATAATTACGTAAATCAACAATCGTACGCGATATCACGTACCATTATTATTAAGTAAAAAGATGAGTTTTTATATATTATATAATATATTTCAAACAATTATAGATATGAAATAAAATTCAGTTGAATATGACTTGAACAAACTAACTAAACTATTATATAATTTTTTAATTTTAGATTTTATACGGAAATGAATTTGTTTAAAATTAAAAAAATATTTAGATAAAAAGAGCAAATTCAAAATGTAAATTGCTAAAAGTTGTTGCTTAAATTTGATTATTTTTTTTGCACATATTTTAAATATATATAGGGGTGTTAATTGATAAATTATTGTAGCAGTTATTATTTCAAAACTTCAGCTCATCTCTTGGAGAGAATGCTTTTGAAATTTAAAGGTATTGGGAAGTGACTATCAGGATTATGATATAAATAATATAGTGATAGGATCCCATAATAATGGAGATATAACGAATAATATGCAAGTCATATTTCAAGTTAAGAGAATAATAATAGATAACTAAATAAAGAGAGATAAATTATTAATAATAATAATAAATAATAATAATAGATAATATAGAATAAAATTATTATTATTTTTTATATTAATATATTCATCTATATCTATTACTACTTATTATTATTATTATTACTTATAGGTTATAGTGTATCTATCTCATGACGGTGAGTTATTCATTCAGGGTGAATAATTTAATATGGATATATTAGTGTCTATAGGATATTATTAAAGTTATTATTATTGGAATTATTGCGAAGAGTTATAGAGTCAGTGAATCTTAATCTACAACCGTTGTTTGTAGTTCAATACGTATAGCTATGCTTGATCTAAATTTTGTGAAATAACTATGCTAAGAACAAATCGTCCTCAACGTAGATGTTTAGTAGGCTGTGACACTCACTAATAGGACCGTAGCGTTTGTATAACTTGGATACATCCAGTATGGAAGAGAGCGGGTTACTATAGATTCAAAATGTGTGTAGCGATGTCTGGTATAAACGGGAAAGATAACTCTTCAGCATCAGAGTATGTGCTCTCAGAAAATGTATTATTTTTCTGGAAGAAAATAACATGATAAATGAGTTTAGGTTAGATTTTTTCGAAGCGCACGTCATGATACGGATATGGTTTGAATATAGACAACAGAACCATATAGCGCAGCAAGCTGAAAATAGGAGCGGATGTTCTTAGAGGGACAGTTAACAGACATCTGTTTAAAAGTTCTTTTTAGAAGATAATAACTCTCCGCCAAGATTGTGCGTTTTCTTGATATCTCATTAACCTCAAATATGTCCTATTACAGTCCTTAATCTCACGCATGAAGAGGCTCAGTGTATTTTCCAGGATCCTTTCGTGAGAAAGGCTCCATTAAATATTCCGTTTAATAATTCCAGTTACCATTGTGATTAGGATATATCGATGCAGTCTGACTAGAAGTCATCAAGTCAACATCAGGCAAAGTTAGTCGTATCTTTTCAAGAGCTAATACAGCAATTCTTTTCGCAGATCTCTAAGATTTTCTAGTTTTTCACTTCCCCCTTCTTGCGTCCGGATGGGCAGTACGTCGTGAGGCCGTCCAAGTATCGTGCGAATAATGAACCGGGTCTAGTATAGGGATATAAAATTTTGAGCCTATTATGATGGACTAAGACAAACAAAACATTACAGAAAACTTGGCTCGTTCGGTCAAAGAGTCTTAATATAAGATATTGTGTCTTACCTATACCATTATGCAACCAATAGTGTATTGTACCATTTGTGTCTCGCATAACTGCAGCGAAGCCATCTATTAGATACATATGTTAAGAAAGTTTTTCCATTAGTATTCTCCTAAAAGTATATTAATTAATGTATAAAAGTGCCATAGATTTTTTGAAGTTATTGCTGGGAGGCTGCCGGAAATCGTGCAGAGGGCTATTTAGTGTTTATGCATGCGCGGTTGATGTGAGCCACCAGATAATTAAAGATGTGCAGCCGTAATAGAGGTCGGAAAGTAAAACCGAAAGAGCGCGTATCGGAGATGCCAGAATAAGTAATGAATTTCTTTCTTAGGCTACCCTTCACCTTTTCCCTTAAAAATAATAACGTTATTATTCTATAGATATATATAGTATATATTAGTGTTGATTATTAATGTAATTTGATTGTGATGCTGCTTGCCTGTGATATAGTGAATGATTTTATTAATAAAATATTGTCATTATTCAGGTAGAATTACTATTAGAACTGCAGTACCTATATAATATATTATATATATATAGTTACTACGTAAGTGGGAAAGGAGAAGAGACATGGTAGAGAGAATTGAGTGTGAGGTTCACACTGGGGTTCAGGAGAAAAAGGTATAATATACAAAATGTTATATGGAAGAGAGTTACTGTTCAAAAGGTGTTCTGTCACCATTGACATAAGAGAATAAACATAAATAGTAATTATTTCATTAGTTTGGACTATAATATCTTGTGTATCAAATAATGAAATAAGTTTAGTAAAAATTCAATAATGTAGACATTGGTAAAGATATATGTAATACTCTATAGACTAATATCAGTGATATACATGAGTGATAGGATAGACTATGATGGCATATATATATTATAGTATATCATGTGATTTATTGTCGTATGTACTATTATTACTAGAATTAGTAGAATTAGTAGAAATAGTAATAAAAGAGAAGATTATGTGAGCTAGTAATAAAAGATGTAAAATGTTGCTTCAGTCAGGAGCAGCGTAGTGGTCGAACAGTTAATTCAGTTATCTACTGTATCCCTCGTCATTCAAACGTGCATATGAATCAAAAGTGTGTAACGTTAGTCAGCTTCCGGATTAAATTGTGTACTGACAGACAATCCTGTAAATCACTCAGGAGATCCACAATGTGAGGAACTGCTATTTCTTCTTTTTCAAAATTCGGAGACGAAGATCTTGTAATAGTATGCTAGATAATTATTGAATCTCGAATGGGCTTGCTCTACGAACATTGTTCTCACTGGGTTTGAGAAACATCGATCAATTATTCTTTTGCATATGCTAATGGATCGGACACGCTTGCTGCATTCTAATTTGGTTGATTAACAACAAACCTCATAAGTTCTCTTGCAACTGCCAAGGGCGTGAAAATTTTTCATCTCATGTTTGGAAGAAAATTATTATTATTTTCATATATATCTTTTTTATTTCATTATAATATTCATTATATTATTATTATTATTATTATTATTATTTATATTTATTAGTTTATTGATTGATTATTATATTGATTATATATTATGATTATATGTATATTTATTAACTTACCGTATTATTTAATTATGGGATTTTGATTATTTATGTAACTGATTGGTTTATTGAGAACTGAAGTAGTAAATGGTGATATGCTGTGGTTACTGGGATATTAAACCCTGAAAAATTTAGATGAAGACTTATTGCAATTTGTAATTATGCAATATTAGCGATTTTAGGACGGGTGTATTATCTTATATGTTATATAGAGTAGTGTGTATTACTTAATATGGAACGTTATGAGAGGGTACGGAAATAAGGAGATGTTTGCAGAGGTAATGTCTGCTGTCTAGTTGCGTAATAAGATTTACTATCGAGACGAATTTACGGAAGAAACATTAGACATGATAAGAGATCGGCAACCTTGATGCTTCCTTCCTTCTTTATTAATTCTTTAATAATAGTGCTCGATGACGTTTCATATTATATTCATATTATTTATTAAGGTTAAAGTAAGCATTAAGTTATATAACATCATAACATGTCCATCTCTATGAAGTGATGGGAGGATACCTTGTTATATCGTTTTGGAAAAAGTACAAACAACAAATTGTTCATCTATGTATTATATTTTGGCTGTCCTATGTGAACTGATTGTTATTATTAGGCGATTGAATTTATATTAAATAGGTAGAAGGAAAAATAGTATGCGTGGGTTATGCATTCTGTCATTATTATTCAGTCAGGGCGCCGTCGTAGTCCCGTGTTGATAGCAAAGAGGGCGGTGTGAGGAGGCGAAGAGAAATGCAAATAGATGAACCTAGTGAGTGATTAGAAAAGTGACAGAAAAGTTTGAAACAGGGAGCAAAATATTCTGGAGAAGGAGGGGGAAAGAAGTAAATAAAAAAAGAAAGAAGAGGGAGGGGTTAGTGGGGAGAGGGTGTAAGGCTGAGGGTGCATGGAATGGAGTAGTTTGAGGGGAATAGTATTTTATATCACTTTTGTTGGATGATATTTTTAGCTCATAGTTGAATGTAAATTGGTTAGCCGAAAGAGAAAATGAGGAGGTATTTTTTCAAGATCGGTGAGGATGCGTCCCGCCTTTCTTCTTATTGTAGGATGAAGATGGTTGACGGGAAGGAGATATTTGAGTGGATGGAATTACATTAATGAAGAAATTATATAGATGGCAGTCATTCTTAAGCTAATGTTATTAAGGTGAAAAGACTTATAAAGGTAGTAGTCCACTATGGTTCGTAAGATGCGTTATTGTTGATAATTATTATCAGTACTTTATCCAGTCAGTAGTAGTGATACGTCTGAGTAGTTTCCCTGAGTGAATGGAGATATTAATTCAAGATATGGTACAAACTGGGCAGGAGGGCTGGAGGAGATGCGGTGCTCATGTACACATGGTTGTCATATAATTATATTGAACTTAACATATCCTCGACCAATAAGCGTGTTGGAGCAACAGAGGGGAAGAAGGGTGTCCGGATGAAACAAGTTCAGGAGTGAAAACGTGTTCGGTTTTTTTCCCCTGTGGTTTATAATGGAAAGGGGACTGTGAGGAGTAATGCGAGCATTGTAATTGGGAAAAATAATGTTAATTCCAATAATAGACGGTATGTCTATCCTAATTAAGGGGTTACGTTGGTGTTAAGCCGTAGGCCAAAAAGTGTTATGGGTGAAAGTTAAGGTAAGTACTTAATTACCGAAGAAATCCCGCGGTGAGATGAACTTGTAAACTCACAGCGAAAAAGAAGAGAAATGTGCGTTTGAAATGAGATAGTATAAAATGGATATCTGAGGCCAACAAGGACGAGACTTTAGGCCTGGAAGTATGGTTTTAAAGAATATGGGTGGTTAACCATGTAGTTGTTGTGGATATATCAAGTATATCACGAGGTGATTTTGAAGATTGTCCCTTGTTCTTGGTTAGTTCTTTGTTTGTTAAAAGAGACATAAAGGCATTTTAGAAATGGTAAAAGGGGTAAAAAGTGTTGTCTATTCATGATGGGATGTTTTTTTTAGCATGTCTGGAGAAAGCATTATTAATGATAGAGGTGAACTAAGATGGTATTCAATTATATTATAATAATATATTTGAGTAAAATTATCCCCCGACCAGTTAGTGCTGGATAAATATTATAAAGACATTGGGATACTAGATAAAGGGTGGTGGATATGATTGTAACGTATCGTATAATGGTAAAGCGTAAACTTATGGTCTTATTATGGAAACCTTTTACATAGGTATAGGATATAAGTCAAGAAATGTACATGATTGATACCTGTTTGAAGAGCGTTATTTAAGGAGGGAAGAGTAGTAGAATTTACACTTGCGGACGTGGATATAATGTAGGGGTTATTTAGAGACTAATAAATGGATGCTTTGTTCAATTGTAAGTCAATTACCGGCCGTGGGTTGACTTTTTCAAATTTAATTGTATCGTGAGATGTTTAAGTCCAGATTAGTAGATGACAAATGCTATCACGAATGGGAAGAGGTGATGATAAGAGTCCATAAGTAAAGTTACTTAGTTTGAGAATTGTAATTGCCCCGTAATAGGGGTATATTATAACGGTAGTCGATATTCATAGTGATAGGAACTAGTGAACAGTGATTTACAATATTGCGGAATTAAGATACTTACTATAATCAATTTGAGGCGTAACAAGGATTCAGAAAGTAGGCTCTAAATGGTACGATATAATTTTGGTGAAGGAGTATGAAGATAAGAACATTGACTCTAGATTAATATATATCATTTATAATGTTGTGGAACTAATAAAGTAAGGTCTTAAGATATAATCCAGTTAAAGAGTAAAAGTGTTACGTTGTTCTCCGGGAGCGAATAAGGAAACATGTATTGTAATGGGCATGGAGTTATTGAGATAAATTAGAGTAGGAGTCTGTTTAACTAAGATGGAAGAAGAACTAATTAGTGTTTATCTATGATAAAATTTAGGCATAGCATTTTGATGGGTAAAGGCGTAAGGTAGGGATGATAGAATAGAGATAGATCATTAGTAATTAGGTAGGGTAGAAGGAATGCGAGCATTGAGTGGTTGAGAGGATAGGTAACAGGACGGATATTAATGAAATAGGGGAATAGGTAGATGTTCCCTCACTCACATTAAACTCAAGTATACTTCAGCTGATATAGTTTGAAAAAAAGGTTGTGTTTCAGCTAGAATAACAATAGTATACTTATATATCTAATAATGATATAAGCTATATTATGGGTGTAGATTAACCACTATGTGGTGAGTATATATTTGAATCGCTTTAGGATCCATAATAATGAAAATAGAGAGTGTTTTGAGATGAAGATAGTCATTGAGATGCGGGTTTGTTAGTGATAAATAATTTTTATAGGGTTAGTAAGACGAGAGAGTATGTATAAGGAAGTAGATTATGGTAATAAAGAGCAGATCATTGATTGGAATAAAAGGAATGGTCTTGGTATGAGAAGAGCGGTCACCGTATTTAAGGTAAATGTATAGATGGTTAATTGGTACATCTGGAGCAAGAATGGAGGAGCAGAGGATCGTGGGTTTAGGGGAAGTTTGGTAAGTAATGGCGAGATTGGGGTAAGGATAGAGAGAGTTAAGGTAAAGTAGAGACCAAGAAGTAAGGTTGGTTATGGATGTATAATTAACCGGAGAGATGAGTTGGAGGAGAGGGAGAGGGATTTGAGGGGTGGAAGAAGAGTGTAAGTGAAAAGTGGGGGGGAAGTGTGTGTGGCGAGAGATAGAATGAATGAAGGAGGTGGGTGGAAGGGTGCGAAGAAGAAATGTATTAGGAAAGGCTGCACGTACCACTCACCCCGCTTTTGCGGGAATCGAGATAAGTGCTTGTAAAAAATTAATTAATTAAAAATTGCATAATAAATGTTTATATATATGTGAATTCTAGATTGAATGAATAATGAAGGTAGAAGATTATGAAGCGGTTATAGTATAGAAGACAAGTGTGAGAGACGATACATTGGGATAGTATAAAATAGATATAAAGAAATAACTGAGTACTTTTTTAAATATGGGATAAATGATATATACTACTAGTAATATATATAGTATATATATAATGGAATGGTGGAAGTATTGGTGGTAGTAGTAGATAAAGTAGTAGTAGTAAAGATACGATATATATTAAATAATACTACAGACTTCTCGTAGTTTAAATATTATTGATTATCATAGCTTAGTTATATATTAGGAATACGTAAGTATATATACAAAATATATAGTATATATATATTAGTGATCCGTAATTTAGGGTAAACTGAGCACCTCACTGAAGTTGCCGAGAATAAGATGTTTATAATAATAAAATGTGGGCAATGCTAAATCAAATAATAGTATTATGATAATATATATAATATATATATAGGTATATATATATATATTACAGTAAGTGGGATTGATTCTTGTTACAGTGTTATATTAATTATAGCTATATACTTATAATGATATATACTATATATATATAGTATATATATAAAAACACCCTCAATCGGTATGGCAATACTCATATATATACCTATTAATATGATATATGATATACGAACTTATATGATTATACTATTATTAATAATATATATACATATATATATATATATAATATATATAAGTATATTATATATATATATATATATATATATATATATATATATACTATATACTATATATATATAGTATCATAATTATTTGGCGGTAAATTAACAAAATATAAACACAGACCCCAGTAAACTTGTGTACACTCACTGCTGCTCTCCTCTGCTGCTCTCTCTCTCTCCTCTTTGCTTCTCTCTCTCTCTCCTCTCTCGTCTCTCTCTCTCCTCCTCTCTCCGTCTCTCTCTCTCTCTTCTCTCTCACTCTCTTTCATCCTCTTTCTCTCTCTCTCGCTCTCTCTCTCTCTCTCTCTCTTCTCTCTCGTCTCTCTCCTCTTTATATCTATTATATATATATATATACTATAATATATACTATACTATATATATACATATTATAGTATATAGAGTCATTATATAATATATTATATATAGGTGAGTTATTTCATAACGTAGAATAGTCTTAAAGGAATATATAATATATATATATACTTATTCTGCCCTAGTGAATTACATACATTTAAATAAATATTACCAAACATTCGTATGTATTCTCGTTTACCTATAAATTAAATTATAATAAAAAAGGGGTAAAAAAAAGAAAAATAAAAAAAAAAAAGTAAATATAAATAAAATGAACAACAAACCAAATAAGAGTGACACTCTAAGATAAAATTAGTTATTTATGAGATTAAAACGAAATGAGAGAACTAAAAAGAACAAACTTAAGTAAGAAACCAATTTCGAACATTTCACCAAACACTTCAAAATTTTACTCTTTGACTGAAGTTAAACTGACACACTATTTAACAAGTTATCCCTAAGGCATGTATTTTTGTTCGACTATGCTATATCGAATCTTTTTGCTTCAGTAATATTAATAATAATAATTAATGAATAATAATAATAAAATAATAAATATTATAATAATAATAATAAATTCAATAGAATTGACTATGATGATTATTATAGTATAGCATATGATAAATAATTCATAAATATAAGATTTAATATAATATATATGAAGAATTATACTATATTATTAAATATATATATATATATATTATTATATTATATCGTATATTATTAATTATAATATTATTATATGTAATAGATAATATAAATTAATAATAATAATAATTAATAAAATATAATATATATATAAAATAATAGATAATAATATAATATTTTAATAATTAATTACCAAATTACTATTAAATTGTAGTTAATAATAGAGTAATAATATAATAATAAATTAAGTTTAAATTAAGTACTATTTATTTGTATAATAAAATTATGAGGTTCCCACCAGATATTAATAATAATAACTAATATCAACTTAATTTTAATATATTCAATATTAAATATAAAGATTAAGATATACTATATATAATAATAAATAATAATAAGAATTAATAATAATAAAATAATAAATAATAATAATAAGTGAATAATTAGATAAATAATAATGAAATAATAATAATAAATAAGTTAAATAATAATATTATAATAAAATATTAATAATAATAATATAAATAATAATAATAATTAAATGTAAGAAGTAAATAAAAATACGAAATAATTCTAATATATTAGAGATAAGTAGTAACTATATTATAATTACTATTAAAGGTAAAGAAAAAGATGAATCATAATTAAATTAAAATAAAATAATAATAATTAAATAATAAAATAATTAATTAATAATTAATTAAAATAATAATATGAAATATAATAATAAATAATAATAATATAATAATTAAATATTATTCTTCAACATTTTCAAAGACAGATAGGGATAACGATTATTAGTCTTGTTAATTATAATTAGATAATTCATATAAATTATAAATAATAATTTAATTTATATAAAATTATATAATAATCTAACAAAGATTAAATAATAATAATTAAATATATTAATGTGAATAAATGAGATACCATAATAAATAAAAAGAAATCCCAAAAAATAACCCTTAATGAACCTCATGAATGAGAGAAAATACATGTAACTAATAATAATATCAATGCAATCAAATAGTATTCATGCTCTTTTACGTGACAAAAGAAATTAAATTATCCTAATTCAACGGATATTCTTGCGTACATTTTTCCGTTACCTGTCCTCGTCTTTGAATGACGGTATCTTAGATAAAAATCTTCACTTTAAGCTGAAACTCGTTCTTTTCTTAAGAAACCTTTAGTTATTACTAGAAAAGAAATTGTATCAAATTAAGAAAAGATATGAGCTATTAATTTTATCATTACTTAGTTCCGGCTGACATATCTCCGTTGAATTTTTTCGCGTTCCGGAAACTCGACAAATTAACCCTATTCTCAGTTAGTTATCTTTAATGTTATCGTACCAAAACCAATTGAAGTTGGGAGTTTATTAATTTTTTCAATTAAGCTTCAGATCAACTATTAAGTATACGTTCATAATTTTCAGAGTATAATCTTCCATAGTATAATTATACTATTTTTTTAATTTCTGATGGACATTCTAAATGTTGTAGTTGTTGTTGTTAATTATTTTATTCATTCAAATTTTAATATTAGAATCGATACTCTGAAGATGTCCGAGGTTTCACGGAACGACAGAGGCTAGGGCAGGAACTAATAGAACTATAAATGGCGCTCATACTTTCTTATGTAAATTTTTCTAGAATAGTTTGGAAGGAGAAATTAAATGGAAATTAGAAAAAACATTTGTGAATTAGAAGCTAAAAAGCAAAACTTAATAAAAAGTCTGAAATAAAAATTATGAATTAAAAATAATAATAATAAATGAATATATAATAATAATATTAATAATGAATAATTAATAAATAATAAAGAAATTTAAATAAAATAATATAATAATTTAATAAATTAGATCAATAAAAATAAATAATAATAAAAATAATATAATAATAATAAATAATGATAATTAATAATAATTAATCTATGTGAATTCAATAACAAGTGGCATATAACAAAATCGCAACCAGACAGACATCAAGATAATGAATAATAATATAATAATAATTGGTAGTAACAGTAATATGAAAAGAGAATCAAAATAATAATAATAACTACATAATAATAATAATTATAGTTAATAATATATAATAATAGTGAGATACATAGTTATAATAAGTGAATAATAGGGACATACGAAATAATGAGAATTAATATAAGGGTATAATAATTTAAGTTTAATCGGAATAATAATATACTTAATTTTAAAATGACTAAAGACGATTCATATTAATCATCTCCGAGAGGAGGTTAACTAGAATAAGTTAATAATAATTAAGAAGCTTTATTAATAATTGTTTGATAGAACTAATGATCTATATTTATTTAATTCAATTAATAATCAGATATTGCTGAAATAAATATAAATATAAACATAAATGAAGTGTTAATAAGGTAACTATATAATAATGACTATATTTAATGAGCAAAATGTAAACCATAATAACCTTAATAATTTCTAGTATGAATCAAATGTAGATAAGAATTTGATAAAACGATTAATCTAAAATGAACAATCATTGTCAATACAAACATTTTATAAGTTGAAATAATACGTGTAAATTGTTAAAAAAAACATTTAATATTTTATAATTAATTATATTAAATAAAAACCAGAGTAAAATAATAATAATAATAACTCAATAATAATAATAATAATTAAGTTTAATAATATCATTATTCAATGAATAAAAAAAATGAATAATAACCCTATCATAATAGAATTAGCTTTAATTAAAGTATAGGCATAATAATAATTAAAACTAATAATAATTATGGATTTAATTATAATTAATTTATAATTAATTATTAATAATAAATTAACAAGATATAATTATATCTCTTTTAATAAATTTGAATTAAACAAATATATTAATAATTAATAATTAACAAATAATAATAAAAATAATAATTAATAATAATAATAAAATAATCAATAATCATAATAAAATACTTTAAATTTGATAGTAATATTTTTATAATTTAATGCAAAGTGGTCTTAACACAATGCATGTGATTTATCCCCATTTCTTAACTTGACTTACATATTATTTTCTAATACATCATTCTGTACTTTTTTATATAGATTTTATTCAATACTTTATATATATAAATTAAGTAATTATTTATAATTATTTATATTTAATTATACTTTTTATATATATACTTATATATTAATATATATTAATAGATATTATTATACCTAAATCTATAATTTTCCTAAATATCTAAAACGGCTACTTTAGCACAAAATTAATAATAATTAGCCCGGATTGATATTTGTAATGAATTATTAGATTAAATAGAAATTAAACTAAATTTATTATAGTATTTTTACGTATATTATAATATATATATATATTTATGTATATTATGCTAAATATACTATATATATGATATATAGTATTTGTTATTATTTTATTATATATGTATTATTATTTTATTTATTATATTTATTAGTTATTGATATTATTATTTATAATTATATAATAATATTAGTAATATCATAATAAAATTTTAGGAATATTTCCAAAGCTTAAACTGAAATCAAAAGAACCAAGAAACCGTATTTAGATAAATAGAATAGATACATAACTTTATAATATAATTAGAAACCTTAACTCGCTAATTCAGATGCCCATCAAGGCCCGCCCCTGGACAACCACTCGAAGACCCCACATCAAATAAACGGCCTCCTTGGCCCCATCCCCGGCCAAAAATCAAGCGAAAAACCGAAAATGGTCTTTCGGTACCAAGAAGGAGGTTAGCTTTCT
>JABUQX010139083.1:15000-19867 GCA_015478945.1 Trachelipus rathkii | reverse complement strand
ATATATATATATATATATATATATATATATATACTCATATATAATATATATATATATATATATATATATATATATATATATATATATATATATATATATATATGATCTTATTATCTTCTTCAGTATAGAATTGTTATCTTCCTTAGCTGTCTTGAATCTGTTTGTGGAAGTCAGAGAAACAGTTGCGAGACTCTGTTAGGCAAAGGGCTATCTTGCAGTCTTCACACATCCACCTTGATCGATGTATTTCTCCTTTCTTGGAACAAAATTTGCACGTCTGCCTCATTTTGGTGTAATATGGCATGTGTAGAGAAGTGGCATCTTGTCTTTTCTCAACAGTGGGAACAATTGCTCGTTGACCTCTCTTGGGCATTGGAACTTCTGCACACTGAAGGGTTTGCCTTTTTACCCTCGAAACATTTGTCTTGAAGGAAATGCAGCTTTTAGAAACATCTAATCTGAATTCTTTTAGGCTAATTACCTTCTCTCCTAGTGCTTTACAGTCTCTCTTGTAGAGAATCCAAGCATTGCAAATGCAGAGGTCCACAGCATACCCAAAAAGCTTCATATAATACCAACGAGTCCTCATTGGTGATTTATACAGATGTGTTAACATGTCACTTTTATCTATACCTCCCATATGATTATTGTACAATTTAATCACATGAGGGGCAGCGATTTCCATCTTGGTCCTCGTTTCCTTGTTCCATCTCAATACTGTTCCCATTGGTTCAATGCCAGCGTCTGTCGACAGGACAGTCACAATTTTATTGTCTTTCCATTTTAGTGCGAGAATTCCATCCTTCGAACAATAGTCTAAATCTCCTCTGGGTATTTTTTTTCTCCATCTCCTTTGACAGCCTAAGATTAGAGTTTCCGATCCTGTTCTCCCTTGCTGTGCCGACATACCTGCATCCATAATTATCCCTCAGATATTCAGCTAGGGTCAAGCTAGTGAAAAAGTTGTCAGCATAGATGATAGTTTTCTTAGGATTTTTCAATGTCTTAACCAAATTGACAACTAACTTAGCAGATACATTTAGTTTCTCCACCTCTGAAGTTGTCAGCATAGATGGTAGTTTTCTTAGGATTTTTCAATGTCTTAACCAAATTGACAACTAACTTAGCAGATACATTTAGTTTCTCTAACTCTGAAGAAAGTGAGACAGGATGTGCAAAAAAAGTATTTTCCCCTTGGTACATTATCATATCGTGAATGAAGCCATCAACTGAAGCACGACAGAAGAGTTTGAAACCCCATTTGTCTGGTTTAGTAGGCAACCTGAGGAACTCTAGTGGAAGTAGCCCAATAGTCATCTACACTGGGAAGTCTAGATATGCCCATATATAGGAAAACACCTAAGAACAAAATAAAGTCATGTTTGTCGATTCTAAATTGTGAGTTTACATCCTGCTGGCGGGCGTACAAATTAGACTGGTATACAATTTCATCTATCAGATCCATTGTGAATAATGAGTTGAAGTATTCAAAGGGAACCATGACGCAACTGGGCTTCGGGTGTTCATACTTAGAGTGGGCTGTACTAGTGATGTCCTTTTTCTCCCAAAGCAATCTTGGTTTCTTATTTGGGGGAAGGTTTTAATCACTGCTCTCCTCACCAGAGTCCAAGTAGGTCCTGTGGTGATACAGCTGTACTCTGAACTGAAAGAAAGGATAAGTTGGATTAGGAGCATTATGAAAATTAAACTCACTCTCCAAATAAATTTCTCTATCAACACATTCATTATATATATATATATATATATATATATATATATATATATATATATATATATATATATATATATATATATATATATATATATATATATATATATATATATATATATATATATATATATATATATATATATATATATATATATATATAAGCATAAATATTATATGAGAAGAGCAGATCTACGCCAAATGACGAAACGATGAAACCAACGGAGGCTTTATAAATTTGGGTGACTAATATAATATATATATGTAATAATATGTAATAATATATATATAATATATAATAATATATATATATATATATATATATATATATATATATATATATATAATATATATATATATAGCAAAACTCTCTATTTAAAAAACCACATGAATGCTAATTTAAACGGAGATTTAAATACCACCAGGAAGGTCAATTTAAATGCCATTTAAATGGTTAGGGTAGGACTTTAATTTTTTTTAAAGTATATGGTAATTTTTAATCAGCTATAACTGATAAATTAAACTTACGTTTAGTACTCCTTGAAAAAGAAGGCTCTTCTTCATCTTCAATGAATGCTATGAAATCAGGATCAATATCGTCATCGTCGTAGTCCACGTCACACTCTAAATCACTTTCTTCAACAGTTAGCGGTGCTATCCACTTTTGTCTTCTTGCATTATCACCTCCACAGCTTCTTCCAAAAAACGTTTTTGTGTTCATCTGAAGAATAAGAAGTCGATATAATAACTTTTTTCCGCAATCATAATAAGTTTTATTTTTATTGTAAATGGTTGAAAAATCCCAAACGGGATGAGCATGGTTGCTGTTATAACAGTCAGATATCCCAAAAGGGATCTATAAAATTTTACATGCAAATTTCATGCTTCCATTTTAAATTTAGCTAATTTTTAACATCAATATAATAAAGTACAATAATTAATTGATATACTAACAAAATATCAAGTACTTACCTGAAACGAAAATGTACAATAGGCCGCAAAATAGCAAGCGAGTTACACATAAAATTGCACCGAAAGAAATCGTAGAAGACAGTGATAGCCTTTTAGGCTTCCTAAATTTTCCCACCTCTTGAGAGCTGCTCGCTGATTGGCTCATTTTGAAGCTAAGGGATGCCACTTCTGATTATCACTCTACATTTACGTTCGATGTTACTAAAATAAGCTCAGAGACGTTTTAATATGTTGAATTTAAATATCCCAGATGGGATATTGACACGAAAAAGGGTTAAAAACTCAATTTTAAGAATTACCAAATAATTTCAAATGTTGAAATTTAGTGAAACACCAGTATATATGTTTTTATATATTTATATATAGATATATATATATATATATATATATATTATATATATATATATATATATATATATATATATATATATATATATATATATATATATATATATATATATATATATACTTAATATATATATATATATATATCTATATATATATTCACTTTCTCTTCTATATATATAATAATAATATATATATATATATATATCAAACCTTGTTTGTGATTTAAGACCCAACCTACCCCGCATACCTCAATTCTACGGTGTTCCTAAAACACACAAAAACAACATCCCTGTCAGACCTATAATCTCCAACATTAATTCAGTTACATATAAACTCTCCTCATGGCTGTCCAAACAACTAAAACCATTACTTGGACATATTTCACCCTCCCACCTAAAAACTCTGAAGATTTTATTCAAAAAACACACAACATTTTGCCTCATAACAATCACTTTCTCAGCTTTGACGTTACTTCCCTTTTCACGTCAGTTCCCGTCCCTTTTGCCATCTCTCTATTAGAAAGATTCTTTAACGAAAACAACTACAACCTAGATTACCCTTTCCCTCTCCTCAAACAACTAATTTTACTCACACTAGAACACAATTTCTTCCATTTTAACAACAATTACTACAAACAAAATTCGGTCTAAGCATGGGATCTCCCCTCTTCCCAATTCTTAGTAACATATTTATGGAACTATTAGAACACTTTTTCATACTTAACCACCCTCTTCTGTCCAACACCACATGGCTTTGCTATGTGGATGATATTTTTATCTCCATTCCCTTAACCACCAACCCAACTCTCATTCTTGACTACATCAACTCTATCCACCCTAATATAAAATTTACAATGGAACTCTCTAACAATCACACCCTACCTTTCCTTGATACCCTCCTCTCTTGGAACAACAGCCCTACCCTACTCTTTAGCGTTTATCGAAAACCTACTTCCAACCCTTCTTACATCCATTGGTACTCCACACATTCTCAACATATTAAATCTGGTGTTCTATCCGCTCTCTTCCTAAGAGCTCTACGCATGTAGTAACAACTCTTTTGCAATGAAATCAAATACTTTTCCAGCCCTTTCAGAAACTATCTTATCCAATCTACACTATCAAGGTTCACTTAAAAAACAAAATAATAAATTCTGCAACCCTTCCACCAGGACCCAACTTGCACTCCCTCACCTATCTACCCATTTCCTCACCTACCACATAAACAAATCCTCAAAACTTTACCTTCATCATTAAGACTAACTTCCTCTAACACCTCTTCTCTCAAAAGAATCTTCAAACCTCCAACTCACTTACAAAATAACATCTCACAATGCATATACAAAATCCCCTGCCATCAATGCCCCTCACATTACATAGGTGAAACAAATGATTTTAACAGAAGACTCTATCAATATAAACACGATCTTACATACGACTCTCAAAATTCTGCTCTCACCTCACATAGATCTATTCTCAATCACAACATTAATATAAAAGATACGTGCCCCATCTTAAAGGTACTAGACCCCACCAAACGTAAACTCCTAGAATCACTATGCATACAAAACCTTCCTAATTTTAACTTACAAAAAGGAGAATATACGTTCAATCCCACACTTAACAACATTCTTACCACCACACCATTTTTCAAAAATATAAAAGCAAAATTTACTTAAATTTAAACTACTTTTCATATTTCAACTGTTTTACATAGTCTTACAAAATTTTAATAATTTTTTTACTAGTCTTCAAATAACAACGTCTGAAGAGGGTCCAGAAAATTAAGGACCGAAAGCTTACTTAACATTTTATGAAA
>JABUQX010139083.1:0-12500 GCA_015478945.1 Trachelipus rathkii | reverse complement strand
AGAAAACGCTTCACTTTACCTCACAGACGGCTCCATAACTACTTCCTTTAACTTATTTTTTTTATCACTTGTGCATTTATTTTACCAACTACACTTATTAAATTTTTTCCTCTCTAGTTAGAACACTCCTTTTTGTCACCTTCACAATTATAAATTGGGTCAAGACAGGAGTTTCGTCAATCTTGTGGTACCTCACAAGTTTCCCAGCATATATTGAATAATCTCATAAACAATTCCACAACACTATCAATTACGTCTCTTTTTCAACATTCCAACTTTTAGAACATCTATATTTGAAAATCTTCTTACTTTAGTTTTCGTTAAAACATTCCCGATTTCATCCTTTGTAATGTGATCCACATTTTCCTTCCCATCTTTTTTCTCCCAAATATTCTCTTTTGCTCTAACTTATCCTCTTTCTTCCTTTCCTAAAACTCTTCCGGCATTAATAATTTCCTAAAATGCTCTCTCCATCTTTCTTCCTAGATATATCGTATCATTCTGAACTACATTTCCTTTCAAAGTCTGTTCACCAGTTATTCATCTTCCTTATTATTTCGAGCCTTGTTTATCTCCTTTCAAAACATATTTACCGTTTTTCCCGATAATTGGTAACTATATTTTCACTCTACCTTTCGTTCTCCCTTCTGCTTGCAGCTTCCACTCTCTTTTTTTTCTTCATTTCGTAACTTTTTGTATTCCTCCCAAGGTTCCACGTTTGCCAGACTATTAGTATCCAAATGTATAGTAAAAGCGTCATCTTTTTCTTTATAATAGCATTTATTTCATCACTCCACCAATAGCGGTCTTTTTTTATACCAATCTTTTTCGTATCACACATCTTCCTTGTCGTCATCACTATTATTTCCTTAAAATATTTCCATTCCTCTTGCTTTATCGATCACTATCTTTATTTCCCATTTTTCTACGATTAACCTTTCATATTCGGTTGAATAACCCTCATCTTTTAATTTCTTTACCCTAATAACCAGGTTTGCGGATGAAGAGTAGAAATTATTTTTGGGGAGGAGCCGGAGCCAGAGTCGGAGCCAAATTTTATTTGGAGCCGGTGCTGGAGCAGGCATAAAAGGGGCGGCTCCAGACTCCGGCAGGCAAAAATTCTTATCTTGCAACAAAGAAGATTCAAGAAAAGGACTTGATTACTGGAAAATTTTATAAAGAATTGAAGCATCTAATTAATACTATCGAAAATAAAGGAGAGATTTTAACAAATGACATAAACAATTCCATGGAAATATAGGAAGGAATGCTAACTGAAAATAATATAATTTTTCTTGACCTTCTATATTGATTCAAAGTTCAGAATCTTTCTCAGAACTGAAGGTCTGATATTAAAAACTAGAAATGCTCTTTGTCAACTAGGACTTAAAATGAATACCACTGTTGAACATGAATCTAGGTGGAGTCAGATAGTTCATCAGTTTCAGGAATTCTTCCTTGTGGTATATTGTCAGACAAAGATTAAGATACCAAATTTGATAGAGATTGGGACCAAATATAGCATGAAGGAAAGAGATTAAAAAAAAAGACACTTAGGCATTAAAAGACCTTCAACCCATAGATCTTGTAGAAAAATATAAAGTAGAATTCCATGATGTAATATTAGATCGACCGAAGATCAAATTTATCTTCTACGAAGGAAATCCCTTACCATCCAAAAAAGTTTTTCAAGATGCTGCTTACACAGAAAAAGTTTTCCATACCACTCAAGTAAATTTTGACCGCTTATGTTTAGATTTAAAATGATGAGACATAATCTACGAACATCGTTAAAGGAGAATTTTATTGAAGCAGCTTCATTTTAAAGAAACAACTATTCTAAATTAAATTATATCGCACATGTTCATGAAGTTCATAGTTCGAAGATAAATTTGTCAAAGTTAGGAAGAAAGTAATTCATAATTTATATAAGTTTTTAAAGATTTTGTGTTTTATTTATATAAGATATTTTCTAAATTTTTAATGATTAGTCAAAATAAAGATATAACTAGCAACCATTGTTTTTTATTGTACCCTTAGGAGTAACCAGGGAATTTTTTAGGGGGGCATGGCCACCTTTATCTGTGAATATATATATATATATATATATATATATTATTATTATTATTATTATTATATATATATATATATATATATATATATATATATATATTATATATATATATATATAAATATATATATATTATTATATATATATATATATATATATTATTATTATTATTATATATATTATTATATTATTATATATGTTATTATTATTATTATTATATAGTTATATATTATTATTATATATATATATATATATTATTGTTATTATTATTATTATACATATATATATTATTGGCTATTGGTTATTACATACTATTATTACAGCAGTAATATATATGTTATACAAAGAGTTATATTTCATATATATATACATATATTATTATTATTATTATTAGTTTATATTATTATGATATATATACATATTATACATACATATACATATATACATAACATATACATACATACATACATTATATAACATATATACATATTAATATTATTATTATTATTTGATATTATTATTATTATTATATTATATATATTATTATTATTATTATTATTATTATTATTATATAGCATATGATATTATTATTATTAATATATTGGTTATCACAAGCATATACATATATTATTATTATGATATTATTATGATATATATATATTATTATATATTATTATTATTAATAGTTATTATTATATATATATATAAACATATACATATATATATATGGTTATTGGTTATTATTATTATATATTATTATTACATATAAGGATAAAGGATATTATATTATATTATATTATACATATATATTATACATATTACAATTACATATACATATACATATATTATTAGCATATTATTATTGTTGTTATTATTGTTATTATTATTATATATATATACATATACATATTATTATTATTAAAGAAGAAGTATATATATATATTATTGTTATATATTATTATTATGCATATATACATACATATTATTATTATTATTACATGTATTATTATTATTATACATATTATTATTATTATATATATATATTATTATTGTTATATTATTATTATTATTATTGTTATTATTACATATATATATATATACATATATATACATTATGCATATATGTATATATATATATATATATATATATATAGAGAGTATATAGAGAGAGAGAGAGGAGAGAGAGAGCACATTGCTCTGTCTTCCTCTAGAAGAGGACCTGATGTAGGTATTTGTCACCTTATACGTCAAATATAGTAAAGATATATATATATATATATATATATATAGATATATATATATATATATATATATATATATATATATATATATATATATATATATATATATATATATATATATATATATATATATATATATATATATAGTGGTGTATATGGGGGGTGGCGGGGGGCATATCTCCCCCGAAATTCTTCTAGACACTAAAAATTTAAGTATCATCTGTTAAAAATATAAAGTGCAGAGGTTAAATTAATTTTATAATCTGGGTCTGTTGTCAGAACAAATCTCGTGCTTCGTGAAGTTAAAAGTAAAACTTGAAGCCATCAGGAGAAAATGCAACATTAGAATTTCAGCAGATTTTTGAAGAATGTGTCATGCTGGGAATAGAGCTGTAATGAAATTGTACTAAGACTAACAATTTCCAAAAAATGTTGGGACCCAACATTCTACTTCCGACCCACAAACTTATTATTGTACATCCATTTTTATAACATTTTGATGATTTAATATCAGCATTAGGAAAGAGGTTTTAAATCATAAAGAAATTCATTTCTTCCTTGCAATTTGTCAGCCGAACAGGTGTAATGTGCCATAGAGAAGATAAAAGATTGTGTAACATTTTACAAGGAAGATCTCGAAAGCCTAATAGAAGATTTAGTAAAAGCAGAATGGGATTTATGGAAGTTGAAATGGCATCACAGCACAGATCGTCCAAAAACAGCAATAGACAAACTAGTTCGCAGTCCCAATTTCCAAATATTTACATCTTGTTGCAACTTGCAAATACTGGCAATTTT
Source organism: Trachelipus rathkii (assembly GCA_015478945.1). Classification (NCBI taxonomy): domain Eukaryota; kingdom Metazoa; phylum Arthropoda; class Malacostraca; order Isopoda; family Trachelipodidae; genus Trachelipus; species Trachelipus rathkii. Next base: position 8,390 of record JABUQX010139083.1, on the reverse strand, counting down.
TGTCTACTGCTTCAGTAGAAAGAAGCTTTTCAACATTAGGACTTCTTAAAAGCTACTTGAGAAATACTATTGGAGATGAAAGACTTACTGGACTTGCCCTCCTCTACATACATCGAAATATTGTCATAAAACCCGAAGATGTTATCTCGGACTTTGCTCACCCTCATGCCCGGCGATTAAAGTTAACAATTTAAGTAAGAGATTTTAGCAATTTATATAAATTATTTCCATTTTTCTAAGAAATTTAATATTTGGTCCTTCCACTTTATATATATATATATATATAGCAGGATAATATATATATTAAATAGATTTTTATATGTTGGACTATAGACGGGTATAATATGAGAAGAGGTAGTATATATATACATGTTAAGGTTATATACAGTGTATAAGGTAGAGTATATATGGGAGTATATATATGTATATATATATATTATTGCTATATATATATACATACATATACATATACAAATTGTTGTTGTTATTGGTATTATTATTACATACGTACATACATACATATATACATATATTTAAATATTGCGTAATTATTTTTCTTTCATAAAGTAGATATATATTATATAAAAATTTATATATTATTAAATATTTTTTTTTCGTATTATTGCTATTATGCTATTATATATACATATATATATATATACATATATACATATATATATATATATACATATATATACATATATACATATACATATTATTATATACATATATAGATAAGAAACGATTTTTGTCCGGCCCCCCTGAAAAAAATTCCCCTGGACACGTTTCACTGCATACAGTATATAGATATATATACATATTATTATATTATATTACATATATATATATTAATATTATTACATAAGGTTATTATTATTATGATGAGCATTTTTATATTATTACATATTATATATTAATATACATATATTATTATTATTATTATTATTATATATTATTAATATTATTATTGCATATATTATTATTATATTATTATATATTATATATATATATATACATATATATTACATATATATTAACATATACTAGTTATATATATATATACATATTGAAGAAGTTAGAATATGTTATTGTTGCTGGTTACATATATATATATACATATATACAAGGTTAATAGTAGATATTACATATATATATATATATTTATATATACAGGGTGTTTACGATATCCTTTTAAGACTCCAAATAGTTTTGATTTTTTTTTGTTTTTTTTTAACATATTGCTAGTATAGGATATACTAATAATGAATTTCAGTGGTGATTTACGCATGATTCAAAAGTTCGAAATATTTTAAATAATTATTTAAAAATCACATTTATATCAATAAAATTTAAAATGAAATATCTCAAAAGTACGACACCTACAGAAAAACAATTACATATTTGAAATCAAGCGTATAACGCTTATTACAAAATAAAAAAAAAAAATCATAAAATGAAATATCTCGAAAAAGTACGACACTTACAGAAGAAAAACCAATTACATATTTGAATCAGCGTATAACTGATACAAAATGTAAAAAGAAAATAATAATAATAAAAATTAAAAAAAAAAAATTGGGGGTTTGAGCTACGAACGGGGGACAGAAGGGGGACGTTTTCCATACCCTGTAGGGAGGGCGAGGAACCCCCGCGACACCCAAATACCAAAGAGCGTGGGGTTCCGGGAGACTCCTCCCCCGAGTGGGGGAAATAGTCCCACCTCTGTCGTTCTGGAAGGCTGAGAGACCCTGACTCCTGCCATCTTTGTAGTTTACCCTGGGTATTCCTTTAGTTAAAAAAAAAAAAAATTAAAAACTGACGGAGTCGTAAACGTAACTGGTCCTATATATTTTTGAATCATGTTTTTCAACCCTTAAATTGTTAGGATTATATACTAGAAATATAGTAAAAGCAAATATTAAAATCAAACCTTTTGGAACCTTTAAACCGAACATTTCTCATATATATATATATATAAATATATATATATATATATATATATATATATATATATATATATATATATATATATATATATATATATATATATATATATATATATATATATATATATATATATATATATATAAAACAAAAATCACTTTTGAGGAACTTAAATAGCTGGAGTTGATATGCTGGAATCATTATTCAAAATCAAAGTTTTTACGTTTTGACCTCGTACTGTCAAGTCGCTGATTGAACTTGTCCTGTAAAAAAGTTTACTAATTTCTGTCGTTCGAAAGAAGTGGATGCTTTTAAATAGAACTCCCTTCCTATTTTTGTTAAGTGTTAGCTATAAAAAGTGTTAAAACTTATAATCACTAAGGCCTTATATAATGTGATTTTTGTGTAACTTTATTAAGTGCATAGTAACGCTTTTTTTTCTTCAATAACTAACGCTTAAGATTCAATTCAACTTTATTATCGAAAATACGTTTATGACAATACGTATTGTTAGGAATTATTTCTACCTATGCTAAGAGGCCGGTGAAACTGACACTAATTGCACCGGTGTTGAAACTAACAGTTTCAAATCCAAAATTTGGACTGGTTGGATAAGAAGTTTCAGTTTGTCAACAAGTAAGTTGTTACGTTCCTTTTACATAGGTTGATAATTCCATTTATTTGTGCATTAAAACACATAACATTTATCAATTCAAAGTTTACTGTCGTAAATTTATTATTCTTAATTCGAATATAATAACTACGTTGGTATTAAGGTTGTATCTGTAAATATTCTACTTACATAGTATACATTTTTAATAATATATATATACTGTATACATATTATTAAGGTTATTATTATATATATATATATATATATAAAGATATATATTATATACATATATATATATATATATATATATATACATATAATATATATACATTTAAAATACAAATATATATATATAAGCATATTAAGGTTGAAAGAAGCAGTTGAAGAAGTATATATGTTGTTATACATATTACAGAAGTATATATATATTATTATTATATATATATATATATATATATACATATATTAATATATGTATGGTCTTCTTATGCATATTTAAAAGGATTTCCGTCTGCATGTAATTATAGCTGAAATGAATGCGTGACGTCATACTGTGACGTGGGTTTGCGTAAGTGCTTTATATTCTGTCGTCACACTGCGTATATTACAGAATATGCGGGATATATATATATATATATATATATATATATATATATATATATATATATATATATATATTTATATATTGTGTATATATATTTATATATGTATATATATATATATATATATATTGGTATATCTCTATTAGTATTTGAGTAACAGGCAATATATGGGAATATATATATGAAACTAGCAACATGACAGTTTAATACGTAAACTATGCTAAATAATATTGGTTTTTAGTTTGAAGGTATCGTCTTTTATGTGAACATCTCTTTAAAAGTGCGTCTATAAATTACTAGTGATGTCAATTTTGTGTATAAATGAATTAATAGGTGACGAAAGTACTTTATTGGCCTTTCTACAATATAATAAGTTAATCGTAGAAACAAAAATATGTATACACTGTGATACTCCATGTGAGTTAACTAAGCAAGGACAGAATTTTTTTGAAAATAATTGATTTATACAAGAGATCAACGTTTTGAAAAATTCTTTTTGAAGCCAGCCAAAAATTTCAAACTTGTTATTGAGAATATTTAGTCGATAGTATATAGTATATAGAGCATATATAGAAGTTAAGAAGAGTATATATATATAAGGTTATTAAGAGTATATATATATATATATATATATATATATATATATATATATATGGCTTAATTTTTGAGTATTTAATTCTTTTAGGGGTGCCTGAGCCGATGGGGGACTTTCTTGAAGGGGGACGTTTCATCTGGAGGGATGCACGGAGGAACCCCCTGCGACACCTAAAGACCAAAGAGCGGGGGTTCCGGAGACCATCCCCGGAGGGGGATTAGTCCCCCTGTAGTCCACCTAGAGGCCGAGAGACCCTGACTCCTGACATCGGGGGCGGACCACCCGTGGGTATTCGTTAGTGATATACCCCAAAAACAATAAATCCCAAAAATGAGTTTTTGGGACATTTATTAGCAACAATCTATTCGTACTCTATAAATCTCAAAACCATTTGGGACATTTGATTTACTATATATATATATATATATAGCAGTATATATATTATATATATATATATATATAGAGAGTATAATATATATATATATATATATATATATATATATATATATATATATATATATATAATATATATTACGACAAACATAAATCACGCAACTTCTCACATCACAGTCAAACGTGACCCATGAAGAGTCTGACGTTGGACTATGACGTCACGCGCTTCAGGTATATCTACATACGAACGAAGCTCTCCTTTGAATGTAATCTTCTTATATATATATATAGTATATATATATATATATAGCGAAGTTAAGATATATATACATATATATATATATTATATATATCTATGCCGGCGAAAGCTAGTGATTTTAAATATTTATTTTATATATGTGTTTTTGGAGTTATTAATCTTATGTTTTGTTTTAATATTAAAGTTTGATTAAAAAAGTGTGTATTTACAAGGGCATCCTCGTCAAATATATATATATATATATATATATATATATATATATATATATATATATATATATAGAAAGAGAGCTTATATATATATTAGCTGGTTATTACATAGGTTTGCATATTTGAGGTAATATTGCAGACAGTGACCATTTTCATTTGAGCACCGTGTCTTTAGTTCAAAAATTTAAGTCTGCAAAGCTAAGTTGTTTTTACAAATTTAGTGGCAAGCCTTCTGGAATTATGCCAGCTTGCCACTAAACAATTTTCTTCTTAAAACACCCAATCCTAACCCAACTTTTCAAACTTAGAGCCTTTTGAATTATAGTACCCTGGTCCTAAAATGTGTGGGTCTGCTGTCTACAGTATTACCTATATATATATATATATATATATATATATATATATATATATATATATATATATATATATAAGGAAGATATATATATATATTATATATAGAAATATATGTATATATATATATATATATATATATATATATATATATATATATATATATATATATATATATATATATATGTCAGTGTCCAGCGGGCATTGTCCTATTCTCTAGAGGAACCCTCCAGGTGTTTTCTACTAGCATTCATAGAGTGGATCGAATCTTAGTCTTCTGACTAGCGACTCCCATTATACATAATTACTAAAGGGTCATATATATATATATATATATATACATATATTCACATATATATATATATAGAGTTACATATATGTATATATATATGTATATATACATATATATATATATATATATATATATATATAGGTAGCTTGGTAATAGAACGTCGATAGAAACTAGGCGGGCCATGGAGCGGCGCAGTTTAACAGACGGTGCTGTGCAGTACGGTGGAACCTTGAGGCTAAGTCCAATCGAGATATTGACGAACAAAAATAGGTATGCAAATTGTGCACCTTCGTTACAAAATTGTAAGGGTGTAGTACAGAAGGCATGTTAAGTGGTAGTTACTGTCATTTGTAGGTGAACACAGGTGTAAAGAGTAGACTGTGAATACGGTTGCTAAAGAGTGTTAGTCATTGTTACTGTCATCTGTAGGTGAACATTGTGGTTAGTTTATACATGCCTTTCACGTTTACGAATGTAGAATATGCAGATATACATTACATTTACGGCTTTTGTAATGGTAACGCGAGAGCTTCATTCCGAATATCGTCGATATGCTTCTACAATATTATCCACTACTAAGTCGACAAGTATTTATCGATTAATACAGACGACTTCGGAAAGTGGATCGCTTCAACTACATTCAGAAAAGGGTGCTTTTTCCAACTAGTAATACTGAGACATATCCTCCGGTCGGTGCCAAACGCAGTCCCAGATTCAGTGTTCAGAAGCACTTCTGCGCTGCCCGATTCTCCTATTACTGTGTGGAGAACACCTACGCCGACGGTTTCTATCTGTACCATACACAGAGAATCTTAACATCTTCAACAGGGTGACGTGCGTCAACAAAAAAGAAATCTTTCTCCCGATGGATTTCTGTTAATCCTGGAAACATCCGAGATGTATTTACATCGATGAGTCGAATCTTTCAAGTGACAGTGTTTGTGATAATTGGTAGGAATAACTATAAGGGTTCATATAATATCCAATCTTCATTCTGCATAAGCTTGAAAGCAACTTCAACACAGATTTTCTGGAACGTTTGTAGTGTCAATAGAAATCGGCTTATTGGTCCACATGTGTTTAATGGTCGTCTTACGGGGGAAGTGTACCGGAATTTTCTAGAAAACGAACTACCAATTCTTTTGGAGGATGTTCCTTTGGCAATCTGAGCTGCGATGTATCTGCAACAAGACGGGGCACCTGCACATTCACACCTCAATAGTGTGTGGGCATCTTGATTTCTAACATAGCCAAACGCTGGATCGGCCTAAGGAAACCATATGCTTGGCCAGCACGATCACCTGACCTAATCCTACTGGATTATTACTTTTGGGGACACATGAAAGAGCTTGTCTATTCAGTGATGGTTGATAATCGCAACGAATTAATACAGAGAATATTTAATGCTGCAGATGAAATTCGGCTGAATCCTCAAATACTGGAGAATGCGTCAAACTCCATAGCTAATCGCGCACAATGTTGTATTCAGGCCGCCGGTGGTCATTTTGAACATGTCATGTAGCTTCTTCATGTATTACTCATCGTACTGTAATTGTTGTGAAATAAAAGGTGTTCTTTCGGATTTTGTCTCATCTTACTTCATCAACCCGTACCTCGCTACCTCTCCCGAATCAGACCTATGTTGATATAACCTTTTCCACTTAACATGCCTTCTGTACTACACCCTTACAATTTTGTAACGAAGGTGCACAATTTGCATACCTATTTTTGTTCGTCAATACGCCATAACTCGCTAACCTTTCCGATTCCGACCTATGTTGATATAACTTTTTTTCTTCAAATGACTTACGTAATACACCCTTTGAAATTTGGCACACCCTGGGATAAGATATAATATAGCATTTACATTTTTCTTTCACATAGAATATATTTAACTATATGTGTTTCTCTCACAAATATATTTTGAAATTCAAATTTATTATTATATTATTGGAGTATAGATAGATAGATAGATATTATTATTATTATTATTATTATATATTATTATTCAATATTTTATGATATAACAAGCGTATGTAATTGTCGGTTATATATATATGAATATGTTTTTATTATTTTATAATAAAAATTAGTTATATATTATTAGCTGTTATTATATATTATATATATTATATTATTATTATTATTATATATTATTATTATATATATATATACATATTACATATATATATATTGTCAAATCTCTGAGAAGAGCCACAATCCAAAAAAAAAAAAAAAAAAAAAACCCTCGAAAAATTTCAAAAGCTAAAGGAAAATGAAATACATTTTTGGCCTCCTTTAAAATTTTAGATAAAAAATGTAAAAAAAAAAACATAAAATTGGCTATTTTTTTTGGGGTATAGAATATAGTATATATATATATTATATATATAGTATATATATATATATATATATATATATATATATATATATAGTATATATATATATATATATATATATATATATATATATATATATATATATATATATATATATATTATTTTAAAGGTATTACACGGCAATTTAGGGGCCTCGAGCCGACGGGGAACACAGGGGGACGCGTTTTCCATACCCCCGTAGGGGAGGGGCGGAGGAACCCCGGGACACCCAAATACCAAGATGGGGTTCCGGAGACCTGGAGTGGGGGCGATTAGTCCACTGTAGTTCCCGAAGGCCGAGAGATCCCCGACTCCTGCCATCGGTGCGGTATCCCTTGGGGTATTCCTTAGTTAAAAAAGCAAAATTTAATAGAAAGTCTATTTATTTTAACGAGTAAACAATAAAAGGTCTCTAAATAGGCTCTTTTTTAACCATATTACTATAATTATTAACAATAATTTTTTTTATTTTATTTTTTTACATTTTCCTATCCATAATTTCTACCAGGATTCCAAAAATGTATTCCTTTGCGCTCGTATATTGTAGTTTTTGATATATATATATATATATGATATATATATGAGTATATATATATAGTATATATATATATATATATATATATATATATATATAGTTATATATATGGTTGGTTATATATGAAGTTTATGCACGAAAAACGTTTGGTGCGTTTCACGATAAATGCAAAAACGGCCAAACACCCAACTTGAAAACTTCTGGAACGAAGCAATATCG
>JABUQX010139082.1:15000-21513 GCA_015478945.1 Trachelipus rathkii | reverse complement strand
CATTTCCTGTACAAACAATACTTAGTCATTTATAATTCATATTTGGTTGTGCCTAAGTATATTTATTTTATAAATTAAAAATAGTATCTTTTAGTGAATAATAAATGCAAATATAATATTAATAACTTTTTTATGCTTGTGTTTATTTAAAAATATTCCATTTCCATTTTCAAGTAAGTATTAACAAAGTTTAGCTACTAGCTTTTATGTTTTAACATGATTACACTTTACAAGAAGATTCTTTAACTAGCTACAATATAACGAATAAAAATAATGAAAGAAGAGACCCCAATTAATCAGCCGAAGTTAAAAATAAAAAACGCTATTACTCAAACATGACATGATAAATACTTCTTAAGATAAATATCATTATTCAATACCAAATCAAAATCCAGTACAAATTGTATGCAAAAACATTAAGGTTTCACTAGTATCTGGCGAGAGTCTGTTGTTTACATTCTTACCTACACTATAAATACGCCCTTCCCTCGACTGATGAAGGAGGTGCTGGTAATTATTTGGCAAGCACTGATAATGAAAACCTTGGCCCATTTTCTGCCACCGCATGAAAAGATTCTCTCTTCTGTGGCATCTCGGTGTTTTTAGAGCCTAATCTCCTCTACAGACTGCAATTGGAATTATCTTTTTGCTCTTGATGACTGTCTCTTCAGTTTTTACGATGAGGTTCCCTTGTGTGTCTTTAAAGGTGAATGAGATGTCAATGCAATTTCCCCATGAACTTATCAAAGTCTAACATATCCAAATCCTCATCTTCAGTAGGTTTATTTGCTGAAAAGCCACCATCGTCACTATCAGTGCTGTTGCCAGGGGTTGCAGATAAGGCGGCTTCCACTTCTCTGTCTCCTTTTTTTTTTTTTTTTTTTTTTTTTTTTTTTTTCAAGCGAGCAAGCTCCTGGGTTTTTTTTTTTTTTTTCTTTTTAGAAGTGGGTTCACCGTCGGAGGTGCCATTCTTGTGGGGTCTCAGCTAGCTTAAGGAATTCCTTTATTAGAACCTTATTTTATTTATTTTTTACAGTTGTCACCGCGCTCACGGGCAGAACCCTATTCAAGGAGTGGGTGTTGAACGCCTCAAAAATCCATCTAACGCAAATTACGCAGATGAGCACAGACGCAGGCTTTAAAGTGAGGGAAATTAAATTGAGTAGGAAACACAGATGATGGAAGAGAATTCCACAGAACAGAGGGCAGGGAAAGAAAGAAGCACCGCTAGCGAATCAGTCTGAGTTACTAAACATCAACACAAAAACCTCATGTGCCTAGTCACTGTAATCTCCTTGTGCTACGAGGGCGCTGTAAAGGTGGTGGTGGTACGCGAGTGGATAGTTCCCTCGAGCACTTGCCTCTACAGTACCTATAGAAAGGGATAAAGCACCAACATCGCGCCTCAAATATAAAGGGTCAAGTGAAATTATAAAGTACAGGACAGTTTATAAGTCTTTTGGCCTTGACTCGACCCTATCCAAAAGCCGGATGAAACCAGAGCCCCCGCCCCCCACAGATATGAGAGCAGTACACCATACAAGGGCGGATGAGACCCTTGTATAGGTGGAGTAACTGAGAAGAGGAAAAAAAGTCTCGCACTCTAAAAAGAACTCCCAGTTTCTTTGAGGCCGCCCTAGGAACCACTGTGATTTGAGGTTTTCAAAACATTTTTTTGTTTATGTTAAGGCCAAGGATGCTTATATTGTCAACAGGAGAGACGAGAACCGTCGAAAGAGAGAAAAAGTTAAGTGTCTTAGAGAGAGAGATTTGTAGAAGTTGCTTTAAAGAATTAAATTTCTCACAGCCAGAAGTAATCTAACCCTGAAACTCCTATCCAGATCAGCGGAGCATAGAATCGGAAAGATTAAGACGAGAGGCAATTCTAGAAGTAAGAGGGATAGAACTGATATGAGTTGAAGAATGAAGGGTCAAGTCATCGACATATGAGTGGATAGAGTTAGATGTGCAGGTGAGAAGATCATTGATGAAAAGCAGGAATAAAGTAGGAGATAAAACAGAACCCTGAGGAACACCACTACTGACAGAAAAGAAGTAGCCCCATCAACAACAGCCAACATTGAGCGATTTGAGAAAAAGCTAGACATAAGTACAAAGAGAAGAAGGAAACCCAAAGGAGGGGGAGCTTGTAGAGGATGCGTGCCATACCCGTCAAATGCTTTGGATATGCGTCACCACACAAGTCTCCCGTAGTTCCTAAGGGCGTGAAAGTTCATAAATGTGGTTAAATAGAAAGCATTCGCCAGTAGATCTCAGAGCAATCAAAGCCGCATCGGTAACGGAAAGAAGGGAAAGAGATTCCTAGATGATCTAAGAAGTGAGAGTTGAGAAAAAGTTTCCAAAGATCTTAAAGAATGGCGTGAGAGCTGAGAAGAAGGCTAAAGGACTGGGCAGCATCATTTTTTCGGAATAGGTTGGACATATGCAAGCGCCCAATATCGAGGGAAAAAGTAGGGCTGTGGAGTCGGTCGGAGTCGCCGGAGTCGGGAGTCGGTAGTTTGAGCACAGTGAGTCGGAGACGGCAATTTTAGTGGCAGTCGGAGTCGGTGTCGAAGTCGGTAATTTTAAAAAGGGTGAGTCGGAGATTTTCAAAGTAGAAATGGACGGTAATTTTCAAGATGTCGTGAATGGGAGTTGAGCGCGAATTTGAAGAGGGTGGAGTCGAGTTGGAGTCGGAGTCGGAAATTTTTTGAACCGACTCGCACAACACCTGAGTATTGAGTGCATAGAAACAGGTTGAACGAGGGGTGGGTCAGCACGGAAGCACACTCTCAAACGGAGAGGAATGCCATCCGGCCACCCGCCTTCCTAACGTTCATATATTTTCAGGAGCTCATGCACCCAATCAAAATGAAATGACAGGTAAAGGCATAGGACACCTGAGAGGAGAAGGAGGAGGAAGAGGAATACCAGAATCGTCCAGGGTTGAATTAGAGGAAAATAGAGAGGCCAAAAAGAGGATTACCTTTTCTTAGTTGGAGAGTATTAACAAATAGAATCATCAGGAGCTTAATAGGAGGAAAGGATGATTTACGTACAGTAGTTGTTAGAGATGTTTTTGGGTGTGAGGCCACAGATTAGTCTCAACAGAGCAACTAAGGAGGCCAGCTTATTTTCCCCATGAAACCTCCGCGCTGCCTGCCGAAGAGTATCCTGCAACGATTTCTAGCTGAATGAAATGGCAAGAGGATAGGAGAACGGTAAATTTTTTTCCACACCCGATAAGCATTGTCTCTAGCCTGAATGGCCAGGGAACAAGCCAGGGTTGCAAAAACCCAGGTCAGCCTGCCCAGCCCACCTGGTTTTATTAAAAACCCAGGTTTTTTGGGCAAAATAGTGTAAAATGGGCAAATGGACAAAATTTATAAAAATTTAAATATTTATAATATATATGTTCAGCAGAATTATATATATATATATATATTATATATACATATACATATATATATACATATATATAAGAGCAAAGTTACATTATATATGTATATATATTATATATAATATATATATATATATATATATATATTATATTATATATTATATATATATATATATATATATATATATATATATAGTATATATATATTATATATTATTATATATTGTTATATATATATATATAGCATAGTATTGCTATCTAATATATATATATATATGTTATATATATATATATATATATATATATATATATATATATATATATATATATATATATACATATATTATTATATATATATATATATATATATATATATATATATATATACATATATATATATATATACCTATATATATATATATATATATAGTTATAGCATATATATATGAGCAGTTATATATATATATATATATATATATATATATATATATATTATGCATATATATATATATATATATGAAGTTATACGCTCATATATATATATATATACATATAGAGATATATATGTATATATATATATATATATATATATATATATATATATATATAGAGTCTCTGTATATAAAGGCCAGGAGCAGAAGTATATATATATATATATATATATATATATATATAATATATATATATATATATATATATATATATATATGTATATATATATATATATATAATATTTCTCTAAAATCTGCATGATCTAAACTAGTTTGTTATTTAAGCACTGTTCCTAGATGAGAACAGCCATGGATTAAAGTAAGACAAAAAGTGATGATTGGTATTAGCTACTATATAAGAAATTAATGTGCAAATTTTTTTTTCTCGGTTTGTTACTTAAATAAATATAAAAAAGGTAGAGGTTATAATTTTAAAAAGTGCATGATTAGCACATGCTTATTATTTAAATCAAAAGAAGCTATTTTTTCTAAAAGGTCCAATGTGTCGTTAATTTTAGAATTACACTAAATTAAATTAAAAAAAATTTGAAACTGCTTATTTGCTGATTAATATAATGTTTTCTAAATCTGTAATGTACAATCAATATTTAATTGTATTTCATTAAAAATTAATGATTAGTTTAAATTGTTAAAGACTTTCATTGTAAAATTACATTGCCTTTCAAAGTATATATGACAATTAGTACCCAAATTTTTTCTCTTGTGTTCTGGACTTGTAAGTTATTCGTTATAAACTGATATGGAATTATAATTTTTAAACCCAACATTTTTCAATGCTCTTTCAATTTGTTATAAATATATGGTAATAATCTCTGTTCTTTTATCTCTGCCTCTTAATAATTATATGACTCATTCACTCCTATAATTTTAGATAAACCCACTTTGCCTTGCCCTGGTTGCAAAAGCCCAGCCCGGGTGTGTAGTGGGCAGCCTCCCTGGTGCTGCTCAGCACAACGTGGAATAAGTACGATATAACCATGGATTTTGAGTAGGAAATATTTCGACGAAGAAAGAACAAAACAACTAATCCCATTAACAATTACATAGCTCCCACTTTATCGGCAGAACTTAAGCGTCTTAAGAGCCAAAGCAGTCACTTCAATTTAGTTATCAGATAACATGCCTCCCCAATTCTGGCCCCATCAAAGAAATCAAGAGAAAGGGTGATGAGACATGGAGAGAGTGCCAAAATAAGATAGTGTCGTGTGGTCACATTTTACCATATAGACAAAGGTAATATAGAGAGAAGGACTAGTGGTGAAACAGGTAGTTTATGTGCTCAAGAACTTCTGGAGCACATCCGGAATGGTAGTTATTTAATCAGTTGCTCAGATCGTTAAGAATAATACTGAATGATTCTGCTTCCTCCCCACCAAATCAAAACAGAGGAACCTTGTAAATTAACTAGCTTAAGACAAATTCCTAAATAGAGACTGGTATTAGATTTTGAAGACAACAGCCCTCTGGTGAGAGAACAGTGTAATTCAAAAGGCATGAAAATCACTCTGTTAGAGATTTGCAGCAAGAAGGCTAATATCATTGTAAGGAAGGAAGAAAGATATTTTTAAGCCACTGAACATCATCAAGTTAGAGATTCTAAGACTTCGAGACGTGTTATAGAATGTTTGTATTTACATAGGGCAATATACTCCAATTCCTTCAAACGGAAATTATGCACAAGAGAAGCTGATATGACAAATCATGAAGAAGATAAACTTATGCCATCTAGCCTGGGCACAAGAGCATAAAAATTAAATAGATTAGAGTGTGTATCTGTTGGATGCAGAGTTAGACTAAAAGCCAATGATGTTGAGGAAGCCCAAAGAGGCCACCCTGGGTAACTGCTATCATACAAATAATATTGGAATCTTCAATATATATATAATAATGGACAACAAGGTAAGAATATTAAACTCGTTTCCTATTGGTAGCATGTTTTTACTTCTTCAAATACAATTTTGAAAGACTTTGCAAGCTGATGATATCTAAAGAACTGACATGTTTGACTTGTTATGAAATTCATTACATTGGAGAATTCATGAAGTACCTCTGTCAGTGTTCTAAGCTCTTCTGCCAGATCAGCAATTTCACTGTTTATGAACTCCCAAGGCTCTGGAAAGTAATCAGAGAACCACCACTTCATGAGTTTGATAGGATGCCCTATGTCACCAAAAATAAGATTGTTTTTGTTATACTTTGTGGCTCCAATAAAGAAGCATAGATCCACAGTCCAAATCCTGAAATCTTTTCTCTGTTCAAAATGATATAATAGCTATCTATATGATTATTTGCGTTTGTGTCTGATAAAGTTTTAACTACAATGTGAATTTGCTTATATAGGTACAGGCTTGTAAAAATATAAAATAATGAATAAGAAATAAACTTTTGCAGTTTCTTTTTTTTTTTTTGTAATTCTGTCTGCAAGTTTAGAGTCAACTTAAATAAATTAAGCATTTTGTCTTGTATGAAATAAACTGAGAAGCAACCAGGGAGCTTATAAGGCACTGAAGCTCATCAAAGTATACAAAGAGTATTATGAAATAAATTTTAATTTGGCCACTTATTAATCCTTATATATATATATATATATATATATATATA
>JABUQX010139082.1:0-12500 GCA_015478945.1 Trachelipus rathkii | reverse complement strand
ATATATGGTACAAGTGAGGCAAGTGGGCGATATATATATAAATATATATATATATATATATATATATATATAGCAGTTAGCAGCATATATATATATATGTGTCTGCCTTACTTATATATATATTTATACATATATATTGAATATATATATATATATATATATATATATATATATATTAACAATACGGTACTTATATATCTCAAAAGAATGGTATTTCACACTTTTTGATATTTCAAAAAAAAAATAATAAAACATTATTGAATAATATTAAAAAAATTAATATTTGTAAAATACAAAATATAATCATTTATTTTTATATAACTTTAAATCAACAATAATTCATAAATCAAGATGACAGTCTCGAAGGTAAAAAAAAATAAAATCTAAATAAAAGGAATGAAATAAATTTTCACGAGTCATCAAAGTAGATTAAATAACTTTGGAAAAATAATAATAATAATAATAATAATAATGATAATAATAATAATAATAATAATAATAATAATAATAATAATAATAATAATAATAATATTAATAATAATAATAATAATACCATACCAAATTCAGAAAAGTCTTTATTGACGCTTCTTTCTATATTTATGACCAGACTTCTTACCAATAAAATGTAAAATAATATTTATCAGTTATTTTTTTTTTTTAATTTTTTAACATTTCCTATAGACTATCTATTTAAATGAGCTCCTTCTTTTTTTCTTCTAATTATCAGAACTTTTGCATCTGTTTCAAATAAATCTTATTCTCATTTCAAGATTTTCAGATGGATTAATTTTACCCATACATATCTGCACATTTCTACTTTGATAAGTAATCATGATTCATTCTCTCCTCCTATGTATATTGCAAACATCATTATTTCATCTTTATTTTAAAATTCTCAAACTATATCTCATCCCAAAATATTTCTTTCGTGCCTTCAGATCATAGCACCTTTGTTACATATATTACATGCCAACAAATTCAATTTTCTCTTAAATATATTTCTATAAAAATTTTATTTTTGCATTTTAGTTGCATATTAGATTACATTAAAGTTTACAGTACTGCTTATATCACCAAAATCTCATTACTGCAGATAGATGTATAAATAAATGATATCCCAGATGTGAAATTTTTTATATCTATGGATCTTTGACATGTTTAATAACACTGTAAGGACAAAAAGCCACTTTTAAACATTTCACTTATAATTCTGGTATGTTAAAGATTGTTAAATTTTACACAATAATAAAAGGAAAAGTCATTATATAAAAAGAAGACTGTCTTTTTCTAAGTTTGAACAAATTACAAGTATGTAGATCTTTGGAACAATCTGAACACAGATATTCCTTAATCCAAGGTCACAGTCAGAGGGGAGGGGAGGTTGAGAGGGTCTGAAGCTTGAACACCCCCCAAAAATTATTTAAACTATCAAAAGTTTTTTTATGGCTCGAGTCTCTTAATTTTAATACATGTAATAAAAATAATAAAAGCAAATTAGGAGCATATATTAATAGATACGAATAAAATATATTTGCGGCCTGTTAAGATTTCTTAGGTTTAGTGGTTGTGGGAAGCTGAGAGAGAAAATCTCATACGGATGCAATACAACGAAGGGTGAAAGAACTAGAACTTCCTGCATGGAACAACAATATGATTGCACAGCATCAATGAAGAAAAGTTTTACAGGTGTTCAAACTGTCAAAAATATCCAGTGTCATTGTATGTTCATTGCTGTTCACATTTATGTGAACAACAAAAAATTAAACACTTTTATTGGCAGTGAAAAGAACTGGGAACTAGGTTAGGACATT
The DNA here is from genome assembly GCA_015478945.1 of Trachelipus rathkii. Classification (NCBI taxonomy): domain Eukaryota; kingdom Metazoa; phylum Arthropoda; class Malacostraca; order Isopoda; family Trachelipodidae; genus Trachelipus; species Trachelipus rathkii. The sequence continues at coordinate 10,689 of JABUQX010139082.1, read as the reverse complement.
TATAAGCAGTTGACTCCGTTAATATTAGGTTAGGTTAATTTAGGTTAAGTTTGGTTAGGTTAGGTTAGGTTAGGTTACCCAAATTTTTTTAATGTATTTACCCTAAAATTATTAAAATAACGATACATTAATTATTGATTTTAGCTCCTGGAGTCAACTGCTTATAAATAGCCCTAGGTTATTTTAAGTCTAAAAAGGTAGACAGCTATTTTAATAGAAAAAATAGGAAAGATTTTCCCAGCGATAAAATAGTCAAAACTAGGCTAACACAAATGTGCAAAATTAGGTAGATGAAAAGTTATGATGAATTGCTATGATTTAGAGAAATTTTTAAAGAAACTGTCAAAGCTTTAAAATTTGATACTGATCAAGATGTTTAACTTTCTTTGAAAACCTTAAATCTTTTTTTAAATCTGTAATCGCAAGCAAATTCGTGATAATTTTAATTATATCATTATTTCAATTTTGCTCTTCACTCTTCTATTATGTACTACAATGCAGTCTCCATCATTAGTCACAGCAACTTCTCTTAATCATATTAAAAATGTGAGGCTTGTTTTGAAAGATTTTCCTGCAAACATCAATGAAATTTTTTCCAAGCATTTTGGAAGTTGCAACAGAAGAACTTCTGATTTCTGCCAATGAAGAAATGAGAATGCTGTGTGTCTGAATCAATGTAAAATGAAATGACAAAGCAATTTTTTTTTTTTTTTTTTTTAATGAAAAGTTCACACCTCACGGGCATAGCCCTATTCAGAGGGGAACTTCTCTTAGGTAATTTCTACTTAGGATCCGAACTAGGATTCGAACCCGCGACCTTGCCATGAGACTCCGTCGCTCTACCGTTTGAGCCACGGTAGCGGCAAATTGCAATTGCAACTCCTTTTCTTGATTATTTTTCAAACCAGTTAGAAAGCAAGTTTGTATCCATGCTTATCAATCTTGGTAAAGCAATTTCATCTTTATATATATACGGTACCATATTAATTTTTTTTTATTAATTTTGTAAATAAATATGATCTATACATTAATATTTGGATTGTTAAGGATTTTAGCATCTATCTCACTCCTAATGTGCACTCCAGAAAAATATATTTTTACACTGAAAAGGCTCAAAACATATTTTCTCAATTTTAGAGAAGAGGAAAGACTAGAATTTGGCTTTAATGAATATTAATCATTGCTACACAATATAAATGGAAGAAGTAATCAATCAATTTGCTGTTAAGAGAGTAAGAAGAACTTTAAAGTAACTTTTTTATTTTGAAATTGCTATCAATGATAGCTTATTTTCTTCCCCTATATTTAAGAATTTATAGGCCCTATATATAATCTCAAACCACCCCCAAACAATTTCTGGCTACAGCCGAGCCTTAATCCTTATATGCATGCAGATGTGGATATTGATAGCTGCAACATCATTAAAATGCTGTAATTCATTGCTTTCTCTCTTTTCCTTACTGTCTGTTTACCATTAACTTCACTACTTTTAAAAAAGTCACTTCTCATGAAAAAAAAAAAAAACTATTTTAATCAATCTATTCTATATTACGTGAGGAATTTAAAGAAATTTAAATTTTTCCATTTAGGCCTATTGATATTGCTAAAAGACCCCTTTTTCAAATATAGAGAAAGGCCTCTGTTATATATATATATATATATAGGTATATATATATATATATATATATATATATATATATATATATATATATATATATATATATATATATATATATATATATATATATATATATATATATATATATATATATATATATATATATATAATATTTTTTTATAGATAGAAATATTTATTTATATATATATATAGCATATATATATATATTATTGTTATATATATATATATATATATATATATATATATATATATATATATATATATATATATATATATATATATATATATACCTTTATATATTAGGTATATAGTCTCTTGTCAACAATATTATAAAAGTTCTTTAATTTGCTTTTCAGCAGCTGAACACATATTAACACAATCAACTAATTTACTTGCCTGGATTATTTCCCAAATGAAAGTCTCTCTCTTCCTCTTCATATATATATATTAAGAAAGAGTATATATATATATATATATATATATATATATATATATATATATATATATATATATATATATATATATATATATATATATACCCATACAGCACAAAGTATCCATTGGATATCCATTTTCCATCCTATTTTTATCGACGTATCCATAACCTAAATTGGATAGCCATTCGATGCCCTTTGGATACTAAATTTTGGATGGATTATTCCAGATTGTACATTAACACTGTACAATTGCATATTCCATAAAATGGAATTAAGAAACAATTTCATCCAATTCACTAAATGAAGTGAGAAATAATTATAGGTTCCTACTAATACTTTAAACTTTAAATATATATACCTCGTATATATATATATATATATATATATATATATATATATATGGCATATATATATATATATATATATAGTAGTTATAAGTATATATATATATATATATATACATATATATATATATATATATATATATATGCCAAACCCTAACCCTTGAAATATAGTTAGTGTATAAATGCATTTTTTTTTATTAAATATTTAAACTTCTTGGCATAAAATGCACTCTGGTAGCACGGGTATATATATATATATATATATATACATATATATATATATATATATATATATAAAGTATATATATATATATATATATATATATATATATATATATATATGTTGCGGAGAGAAGCACGCTGGGACCGAACACTCGTACCCGACTGGAAGGTGCCTCTCTCCACTTATTCTCGTAGAGTCGATGATCGAAGAATATTGAATAATTCGGAGGTCAAAAGATATAATAAGAAGTCGATAGTTTTAAAGTGATGTTCGATAGATGTGGTTTGAAAGTCTAGTAAGCACAGGCAACCAACTTACACCATCAGAGGTGTTACGGAGCAGGTTAGGCTATTTCCGTAACGGAGGGAGATTGTCTCCGGACTCCGTTGGCCTGCTTACTTGAGTGACTATTCAGGGAGGATTGTGAGTTTTTCAAGGGGAATGAACAATTGTGATACACTTTACAGGTCTTGTCTTAACCCCAAATGAAGGGTTTACTTAACTATAGTGTTTCCGGATCTATCTATCAATGGAGACTAATCCGATAAAGTTCTTGAAGATTAAGAATAAGAATATCAATAAAGAATCAAAATCTAGGATATTGACACACTAGAAAAAGTTTATGTTTACTTAATTCATTCAAAATATATACATGTGGGAGGTTTGTGAATATATAAAGATAACACAATCCACTCCCAACAAAACTATAATAAAAGTTATATGAATTGAATTATATAATATATTTTAATTAGATAAATATATTGGAATTATACTTAAAATCCAATATATTATGATTATGTACATAAGTTCAGGATCAGATTCAAGAGTGGAAACCAAACGAATCCAAATATCATTCGTGCAATGAAGTAAGGGAGGAAATAGGAATTATGACTCAATCATGACAAATATATTGCACTTAGCTGAGATTGACTGAAGAATGAACCCAACAAATAAACTTCATTTATAACAGTATAAGACCAGATAATTGGACATGTACTTTATTACTTTATTGAACTCACCCTTTCAATTTCCAAGAGGGGTTTGTTCAATAACTGAATAGTTTGCTGGTTCTTTCCGATATGAAACTGCAACAATAACATTTGTGTTACTATTGCTTTCCCAGCACATAACAATAATAAATAAAATAATAAATTATACAACAATTGATTGAATATATTACGGTAATTTTTCATAACTCACTAACCTGGAAAATCTGGACAATCTAACTTCCAGTACTTCTAGTATGTTATGAGTGGTTTTTGTACAGTACAATACACTATGTACTCTTTAAACTTTTAACAATTTAACAAAGTGTTTAGTTTATAACATTAATACATTAAATCATATCCAAACTAAAAAGAGAAAAAAATAATTATAACCTCTATAATTTCCTAAGTTTTTGATAATATATACAGCCATATTATAATATAATACACTCATCGTCCAGGCTGGAGCATTTTGTCCAGACTGGATCAATGAGAACCTTAAATTTACAAATTCGTTACTATGGGTTACTTCAGTCGTCAATGGCACAACTATGCACGAATAACATCTCCCTTATATCCTCCCCCGCTAAATCTAAACCCCCACCTCCATTTTCCGCGTCGTTCAGAGAAAGACGGGAGTGAAGAGGCGGCCAAGAGCATAGACAGCGTGGAGAAGGACAATCAGGACTCTTAAATATAAATTACAATATAAAATTTTTAACAATTATTATATATATATACAAATTTTTTCATTTCGGTGCCTTAGGCAGGGATGAAAGACGAACAGCGGATTCTTTCTCTTCGTTGAACTCCTGCATCAATAATACAGAAGCCTTTTGTCTTTGCTGCTCAGTCATTTCAGTCCAGTGAATCTGCTCCATCATCCAGCGCAAGCCTGTACGCAGGACAACCTTAACGCTGGGATCTAGAGCAGACTCGTAGTCACTGGATACATTCGAATGACAAGTACACGAAGGATGTTGGGGACACGAAGGCACCGACTGGGATTCACTTGGTGGATCATTTGACTGGGGAGGAGGAATATACGGAACACTATGCTCCTGTACATTCCATGAAGGAAAATAGCTACTATTTTGAAAATAATTGGATGGGAAAGAAGTTTGTGACGGGACTGGGGGGACATAAGGAACTTCGGAAATAGTTTCTGTGGGATATTCATCATTACCAGTATTAGATCGTGAATGGGAAGGCATCATATAATCTTGATCCCTTCGATGAGTGGAATATGAAGGAATGGTCATTAAGGGTCTAGGTCGTCTCTTTTGGCTTATTTGAGGACGATTTACTTGAGAATTGTAAGGGATGGTCCTCACAGTGATCTTATTAATTTTAAACAAATTCCCGACTCTATTCATCAAAGTTTCCAAAAACAGGCGATTGGGGTGTAATCCATCCGGTAACAACGGGGAATTTAAATTTAGGGTCTCTTTATTTAGATACTTACTATGTGGGGTGACATTAAGTACTCCGCCGCTAGTAAGGCTTTTATGGTGAAAATCAAAGATGTCAGTTCCTCGGACTATGTTTTTCTCCGTCCATTGATATTTGGTGTCCATAAGCGACTCGAACAGATGGTAGGTCTTGATGGAATGCTCCCGCATCCTTTCTGGTAAGAACACAGGATCGCCCAAGGTATATTGGGCATTAGGGCCCCATTCACGGAGGATACGCTTTTGGTTAAAGGCGTGTAGATCTTGGATAGGAGGCACATATAAATAAACTTTAGCTTGAGAGTTCACCTTCTTAACAGCCTCCGTGATTTGGGTCATGATCCCGGGAATGGCATCCACGGACAGATCATCAACAGGTTCAAAGATGGTTGCGGTGTTTTGGCCCCAATCCTGTATTTCCCGGCGTTTCCAAGCCATCGTAGTTAAAGACCATATGATTACGGTCTTTACGTCTGGAGTCATGAGTAACTGCACCCTGGGTAAACAAGCTGGTATTTTTCGGCCTGAAGCATAATCTGCTTTAATGGTAATACCATGCTTTAAGCGGAGAAATTTTTTCTGATTTTTAAAGAGAGAAACCTCCGAAGAACCCACTGCGAGCAATAAAGGCATCATGAATGATTTAATAATCCTGTTACTCTGGTATACCGACAGAGATTTTTACTTCGGCAAATCCTAAATCAATTCTGAAAAGCACAATATATCCGTCAGTAATCGAGTCATGATAGGATTTTATGATAAAAAATAAAAAATGCACAAATATATTCTATTCTAAGGTAATAATTTCAACAGTCAGTCAGGAGACGAAATGAATCAGAGTAAACTAACTCACTTCCTCTCTTTCACTTTTCTCAGAGTGGACCCACAATGTTTAAAACGGTCCCACTATAACTCTGAGAAACTGACTAACTATTTAAAACAAAAAGAAAGGGAAACAAGGACTAAATTCCAATATAGAATTTTAAATTTTACTTTAGAAGAGTTGGACAAAATATATATTTCAGGGGTTGTCAAAATAACTTTTTATAGTGTATTATGATGATCTCCTTCCCACATAGTAAAGAAGAAAGGATCATCAATAATACTTAATTCACTGAAAACCCCTGTACCTCTGCAACCTATGAAACTTTACTTAAAATCATGGCATATTATATTTTTGTAAAATAAAAACAATATGAGGAAGTCTTTTTCCTTATTCTTTTTATTTTATTTTTAACCATAATTACGGAGTCCTATGATTTAGAGATGAAGACTCCACACATCCAGCTATAAGCATCTGATTGGACAATGGCGAAATTCTCTCATCAGGAACCAGAAAAATCTGTAAAATAGGTTTTAAAGCTCCCCCACTCCACAACCTGTCATGTAACATGACAAGCTCGTTGGAGCGGAGGAACCGGTATATATATATGTACAATGTACATATATATACACACATATTCCTAATATATATATATATATATATATATATATATATATATATATATATATATATATATATTATATATATATATATATATATAATATATATATATATTTATATCAGAGGCAGTTAGTTTTCAATGAATATTACATACAATAATTATATTTTTGTAGAAAATTTATTTTTATTTATATAGTATAATATACACTGTATAAACGCTTTTTGATTGTATTTTGGGTAATGCAATCACACAAGACTTTCTTATCTAGTTTGTAAATTTTTTTAAATTAGTCTGTACTCATACACGGAGAATACATACACACAATAGATCACTTAGGCAAGAACATTTTCTCTAGGAGGGATATTCGTCTCATAATTTAAATTTTTGACGATCAGACATACTAGTAAGCATTCCTCCAAGACCACTTCCATATATGAAAATGTTTATAGTTTTAATACTATAGTTCAGAAGGAAGTATAGTAAGAGATTAAGAAAGATAGAGAGAAACTTATCTGGTTCTTAGTTTGAGATAAGTCATTTTGCTCATTATATTAGCTTTTTTCAATCATTAGTTGAACACAGAACTTTTATTAAATTTATAAAGTTTATTCATCACTAGAAGTGACTAGCAGATAGTTATAGTGAATTCCTGCCAAACATTTTAAATAACAGGGTTCACCAGCAGCGTTATTTCCATATATTAAGGGTTTATTATGGGTATAATATATATGAACGTTAACTTTAAAAACATCTGTAAAAGCAGTTATAACTTCTGGTATTGGCAATTGACCCGGCAATTTTAATAATCGGAGTCTTTTTTGAACCAACTGACCCTGAAGCTTATACTTTACTGGATGTTTTTGTAATTCTGCAATAAGAACATCTCTTACCTCTAAATGTCTCTCGACCGATCCATATAAGTAAAGAGAAAAACATTTATATAACGAGTCCCCTCCTCCACTGATTTCTATCGGAAAGAACCCAGGAGGAATGAAATCCAAAGAAGTATTTTCGGCGGGTTCTTCCATATTATCATTTACGGGAGATCGGGAAAGAGCATCGGCAACTATATTTTTAGGGCCCGATATATGACGGATATCAAAGTCATATTCATAGAGCTCTTCCATAGTCCGAGCTAACCTTCCATCAACCAAACTCATATTTTGTAAATAGATGAGTGGCAGATGGTCGGTATATATTATGAATTTTATACCACGGAGAAAAGGTCTAAGGGATTTGACAGCCCAACGCAAAGCAGTTAGTTCTTTGTCAATTACTCCATAATTTCTCTGAGCCCCATTAAAGGTCATAGAAATAAAAGCAATTGGTTTGCATTCGCCGTCTTGGATTTGGGAAAGGCAAGCACCAGCCCCGAGGTCTGAAGCATCAACATGGAGCTCCATAGGAGAAACCTCTGGACTATAATCGGGGAAACATAACAATGTGGGGTTAACTAAGGCCTTTTTAAGTTGATCGAAGGCCTGCTGACACTCCGGCGTCCAGGTAATGGATCTACCACCAGTTTGACATGATAAAGGCTTACTGATCTGAGAACAGTTGGGAATATGTCGCCTATAAAAATTTACCATTCCCAGAAACTGGCGTAATTGTTTTACCGAAGTCGGGACGGGAAATTCTAACGCCCCTTTGATATTTTTCTGAAGGGGAAGTATACCATTCCGGGATATTTGGTGACCCAAGAACTCCACCTCAGTACGGCAAAGCCTGGTTTTACTGGGTTTAAGTTTATACCCATTTCTCTCTAGTGCAGCAAGGACACGATCCAAGGTAACTAGATGATCCTCTATGTTTTGACTGAGGATAATAATATCATCTAAGTATATCATAACCTTGGACCATGGTAATTCCTCTAACGCCAGCATCATTCCACGTTGAAATGTTGCTGGACCATTTTTTACACCAAAGGGCATTTTTAAATACTCATACTGGGCAAATGGAGTGGAAAAAGCAGTTTTTTCAACACTTTCGGGTTCCATGGACACTTGATAATAACCGCGGACCAGATCAATGGTTGTAAAATATTTATTACCATACATATTATAAATCATATCTATTAGGTTAGGTAAGGGGAAGGAATCTGTCTTAGTAACACTATTTAATTTCCGGTAGTCTATACATAAACGCAACTTACCGTCAGGTTTTCGGACAGGAACCACAGGAGCCGAATAAGGGGATTTACTAGGTCTAATAATATCCTGCTCCAACAGTTCATGACATTGTTTTTCTATTTCTTGAGCCAAAGGACCCTGAAAACGACGTACCGGTAATCTCACCGGTCGGCCAGTTTCTACCTCGATAGAGTGGGTGATATTTGTAGCCACTCCAACGTCGTGGTCACCGAAACTGAGAGCCGATTTATGTCTTAATAACACGTCGATTAATTTTTTCTTTTCGAGGTCAGAGATTGGAATATCCGCAAAGCAAAACTCCTCCTCCAACTTAGTGGGGGACCATACGTCTGCGTTTACGTTGATTTCTGAATTCGCATCTACTGACCTAGTATTAATTTGAAGATTATCTTCTTCCTCCAAAGAACACAAGCTACCTACCACAGTCCCCTTCCTATAATAATGAGGTGTATCGGAAGTATTTAAAAGAGCGATCCTACAAGATTCTCTCAAATCCAATACACCCGGGATTGGAATAACAGGTCCTATTGGATCGGCTTGAAAACCTACCAAGGAAGAGAGTTCAGATGAAGGACAACTTACCTCCACCATCTGACAAGAAAACGGGGGAACATTAATGGACTTAACCGTGACACATTTATAAAAAGGGATGTTTAGACTCTCATCCTTAGCGATGGATTCTATACAATCATCAGATCTATGTACCAATTCCCGCGTAGTTAAGTCTGGGAGAAGGTCATTTTCTTTTAAAGCGACAGCCCCTAAAACTAGAGGAGCTGGCATAAATTCATAGGGAACAACTAACAAAATGACGGGCTTGGACACAATCACTGTCAGGAAAGTACAGATTACATTCAATATAAAAGTCAATAGGTACTGAATGTTCTCTGACCAGACCACTGATGGCATTAACTTTTATATCTACAGAGGGTCGTAAGGGCAAGTTCTTCATGTACGACTCGGTGATTTCAGTGCTGATTAAACTGATTCCAGCTCCACTGTCTATCATACAACCGTAGAAGCCAGAGCTGTTGGGAACCAAAGCGACTGAGACAATCAGAGGGTCCTCCTTGAAAGGAGTACAGTGGACTACCATCGTCCGTAAGGGATTTTCTAAGGGTTTATTTATTTCTAAGGGAGGTCGTTCTGAAGATTTCTCGGGAATAATTTTAGAAATTTTAAAATTTTCTATGCCTCCATCATCATTAACTGAGTCGATTAAAGGGTGGTTCTCCTCCAGAGGACTCAAGTCCGGGGAGACCAGGAGTTTAAAGGAGGATCATACCGCACCTCATCCTTAGCGCAAGGTTTTAAATTTTTACTTACAGGTAGGGATGGTTCCACTTGCATGGACGACGAGGGAGGCCTGTGATTGGTCGGTTGATTTGAGGAATAAGACCTGGGGAATATACTTTTTCAAAGGGAACAGTTCTAAGGGAAGAAGGCTCGTGGTCATGATTATGTGACTGGGGAGGAGCACTAATTGAACACCTCATTCCAGCGTGAGGACCACCACAGAAGGGACAGACTACTTTTCTAATAATCGGGGAAGGGGAAGGAGACTTCCTAGATCGACAATTGGCCCTGATGTGACCTTTCTTTTTGCAGTAACTGCATACTCCCAGATATTTGTAACACTCCTCCATGGAGTGACCTGTTTTTTCACAGTAATTACACAAAACCTTTTTCCGGTCATCAGGCTTAGGACGAGAATTCGAATTATGGTCAGGACGAACTGTACTATCATGGTTCTTGTAACTATTGGTGGAGTCACGATAGTATCGACTACCATTATTTCGTTCTTGAGGACTACTTTTCTTCTTAGGAGCCTGCCGATGATTATTTTTGGATTTAGGTTTTCGTTGTTCAACGTTGTGATGCAAAACCTCAGTCCATCCGGGGAGTGCAGCATTTATCCGGATAACGGATTCCAAAGATTCGTCTAGGTTCACTTTCATCGCGGTCTTTTGGGCATAAGTTGAATTGTCGATCTCACATGGATTAGTTTGGGAAA
>JABUQX010139081.1:22500-25653 GCA_015478945.1 Trachelipus rathkii | reverse complement strand
AGCTCGCGTTACTTCATACTCATAACACGTGCACCAACTGCCAACCTTATGGCTCTTCATGGTCATTTGCCAAACCTAATTTTTTGAGAACTCCAATTTTTGAGACCATTATTCTGTAGCATAATCTTCCACTCCCCCTTATTTCTTGAAGATTTTTGATCCGATCTTTGGTTCCTTCACTCGGTAAATATCTAATTAGAGGCCCACAGCTATTATGACCACACTATTTTTGGCTAACCCTATACTTTCTTGGGTCACCCTTTGTCTTCCAGGGATGCATTCAGAACCCAATTTTTCGGTCTTTCAAACCCTTGTGATTTACTAACGGTTACAAGTTTACTTACCACAGAGGTTACTTATCCCACACGATTTACTTACTCACCACGAGTTCTACACTAGCAGATTTTAACTTCAATTCACACACAGATTTACTATCACACCAGATTTACTTAACTAAATTCTACACAAATAAACGCTAACGCAAACAACAACACATACCTAGAATAACCCACACCGTAAGTTATATCAGCGATGCTTTTGTCTTAATGAGTATTCTATGGTGCCAGGTTGCATGGTGCAGTGTACCAGTGCCAGGTTGGATGAAGATGCCAAACTGAGATGCCATTGCATGAGTGCCTGTAGATCTGCACATGATACTGCAGTGGAGTGCCACATTGCAATGCCAGCTGCCCGTGCAATCATGTTGTTAGACGATCGTGCACTATTTTCGATGCCTTTTCTAGCTTCCCTGGCTGAGAGCGTTCCTATGAAGGATCTGTCTAGCCCTAGGTTACTAACGTGAGATCGATTTGGTGTTTTACAAGTTGCTAGGATGCTACAAGTCTACTTTGAGCTTAAGTTTTTTTACTTTACTAGGCACATATTATATATATATTATAAATTTGCAATAGTGGGTAGGGTGGATTTTAAAATAGATTAAGTGAAAGGGAAGATATTATATTTATATTTATCTTACTTTTTCAAATTACTTATCATCCTGACTATCAAGCAAAGCAGTACACCCCTAAGAAGATATATACGGCACATACATTACCCCCCCTACAAGTCTCCTTGGCAAATTCACTTTACTTGTCATACAACACCGCAGACGACGTTACCAATACTTTACAAAGAGTCATGGCACACAATCACGGCTATTTGGCTTGGGTTTACTGCTTATCAGCCTGTAAGCATTACACTCCCACACACACACACAACGCCCGCACAAATACATACACCCATTCAAACACACACGCTCGCACTTAACAAGAGCTGAGGGAAAACGCATTTAATTTATTAAAATCTTTTATAGTTTTATTTATAAATTCCGAGAGACTACGTAATTGATAATTACATTCAATTTGAACTAAAATATTGATATCACTTTAAAATATTTGTATTACAATATTCATCCTTACTAATCCTTCCAGAAATAACGGTTAATGCCGCTTAATACTTTTTGTATTTATGAGTATTATAATATATATATTTTCATGATTTTACTAAAAATTTATATGACATTTTATATAAACATATATGTTTAGGTAGCCTGTGAGAAGCAGTATGCTCGGAAATGTTAACGGGACAAAGCCCCAGTACTCCCGTCTACCACAGACTTTATTGACTCCACGTTGTTGTTCTACATGAGCTTCATGCTTGGGACAGATAATCTTTGTATGGACGATATGTTAACAATAACAAAATCTAGCGTTGATTCTCTTTGTCACGATCTCTTGCCGTACCTATACATGTATTGTTAGTTTAAAATCTTCTAGGGTTATTTATTTAACATATAAACAGATGTTAATGCTACTTAATTTATATTATCATGTCAATGTTAATCTAAAAAGCTTTCACAGTTTTTTATACTAATTAGGATTTTCCTTTATGTATTATTGCATGATTTCATAATGTACAATAGTGCATATCCGATACACTTTAGAAAACAGCACAGGCGCCTCTTACAGATACGAACATACCTCGCTAGTCATTGTGTAGTGCTGGAGATCGACTAAACTACTTTAGGCATTAGACTAATTTGATTGCGAATAGCCTCTCTTGTGCCCGGGGTCGATTTATCATGCCGTTATCCAGGTGCAGAAATATATTCTCACTGACCTCTTCTGATAAATAGATGCGCTAGAAATAAGTTACAAGCCTCTGGCCATCATATTTTAGGACCTAACTTTTTGGGGATATCGCCTTTTTTGTATTACCATTCGACGTGGCCCTATAGTTTAATTCTAAGAAAGGATCAAAAGATTGCTCAAGTTTGTGGAAATTTAGTATATTTTATCTTATTTACTTATTTTTTTTAATTTATTTATTTATTTATTTATTTATTTATTTATTTTTAGCAATAGCGCCCCTGGAGTGTAATTGTAGTGCTTGTCCTTTTCTTGTGATTACAGTCAATGAAACTCTAGCTTTAATGTGAGAGGAATAGAGAGGCGGCATTGAAGAGCTCGGAATAGAATGAAATTTTGAGCTCTTGTTTCTTCCATCAATATGCAGTGTGAGAAACATTTGGAGATTACGGATGACGTTTTAGCAAATTTATGAGAAAGAAGTTATGATGGAACAAACTAGTTGGAATAAGATGTTCAAAGTGTTAGGATGATGATTGAGATATGAATATTTTACAAGAATATAAAGTATAATCATGAAGGAGTGTGAAAAATCTGTTTGACTTGCAGAATATATATGAGCCAAAGAAGTAAGTATGTAAGGTTTATTGTAAATGCTCATATTTTCGATCCATTTCCACATTGTCTAGTTACTACAATAGTCCAACTACTTTACGTTTTTAAGCGGCTACGCAGTTTTATCTTATTTCAGTCATACATAACACCTATTTTATAAAATTTAGTGACTTAATGTAAGAGTTTGGTCATTGAAGAAAAGAACCAATCATTTTTATAGCAACAAGAAGGTTCAAACAGAGAATATGTGGTAGAAGAGTAATGTGACCTGACCATCTATTGTAATATTAGTGCAGATGCACAATTCGCTACAATAGCTACGTACATAAATAGTTATTTATAAAGTTTTACAGAAAAATGTAATCATATTTTTTATTCATCACCTTGAAAGTAAGTAGAAGGAGGAAAATGTGTTAAAAAAAGGCGAAATTCTCTGGAAAGAAATGTTCGG
>JABUQX010139081.1:0-15000 GCA_015478945.1 Trachelipus rathkii | reverse complement strand
CGCATTACCAAAGATGTAGTGCAAATGATTGAAAACTATCACAAAAAAAAACAAAAAAAAAAAAACAAAAAAAAACGACTAGATACAAATGATGATCCTATCAGTTGGTGGAAAGTTAATACAAAATGTTTACCCACGCTTAGGTAAACTTGCAAGGAAATACTTGGCCTGTACTCCAACTAGTGTTCCAAGTAAGGAAAGTATTTAGCAATGCTGGGCTAATATATGATGAAAAGAAACAGACTCTCAGCAGAAAGGCAGAAAAAATTGATGTTTCTCAAACACAACCTTCCTATTATTTGAGTTTCAATACTAGTGCAAAAAGTATATAATCACTGTAAAATCTCTCTTTCATTAAGGTCGAGGTTGGAGAAAGAAGTAGGTGGGGTGCATTTGAGTTGGATCCCCGTCCCGCACCCTGGTGACAATTATATTAATAGATTGTGGGTAAAACTCGATATATATATATATATATATATATATATATATATATATATATAAATATATATATATGCATATATATATATATATATATATATATATATATATATATATATATATATATATATATATATATATATATATATGTATATGTATATATATATATATATATATATATATATATATATATATATATATATATATATATAATATATATATATATATATATATATATATATATATATAACTATATATATATATATATATATATATATGCATATATATATATATATATATAAAAATATATATATATAATAATAATAATATATATATATATATATATAACTCTTTCTTTCTATATATATATATATATAAATATATATATATATATATATATATATATATATATATATATATATCAGACATCCGCATCCGCGGATGCGAGAAAAAAATGACATTGCTGCATCACTATATATATATATATATATATATATATATATATATATATATATATATATATATATAATAATAATATATATATTTCTACTATATATATATATATATATATATATATATATTATATATATATATACATACTATATATATATATATATATATATATATATATATATATATATATATATATATATATATATATATATATATAATAAAATAATAATATATATAAATATAATAATATATATATATATAATATAAAAGAAACAAATGTGGAAGGAAAGTTGTTCTTCATGTTTGTTGGGAGAGTTTTCACTTCATTTCATAACATTCTAACTTCTTAAATCAAATAAATGAATTAATTATCAAACGATCGGTTAGCTAGCCTTGTGTTAAGAAAATATCCTGATATTAGTGAAAGCCATTACTAATATCCTTTAATATATATATATATATATATATATATATATATATATATATATATATATATATATATATATATATATATATATATATATATATATATATATATATATATATATATATATATATATATAATTTAAATAATAACTTAATTAAACTAAATAATTATATTAACTAAACTTATTATTAATTAGCAATAATTAGAATTAATTACTAATTTAGAAAAATAATAGTTTAAAAAGCAATTTGTGCCTAAAAAGTAAAAAAAAAAAAAAAAAAAACATAAAAAAAAAAAAAACAAAATTTAAAAAAATCAAAAATTGATTTATATATAAAAAAAAATAAATAAAAAATTCCCCAACCCTGGTTTTAGGCAACCAAAATTCGCATAACTCAAAGACTCTTTTAGCCATAACTTTGTTTGTACTTGACCAAATTACATGGTGCGTGCACTGTTATTTTCTTTTCAAGGGAAATTTCATTAATGAAATGTCTTTACAGATATTTAATGTTAATGTTTTTGGGGCTTCTGATGACTGCCACCACCCCAACAAAGTATCCCTTTAAAATCGCTAATAACACATATAAAGTCCAATTTTCATTAAAAAAAAAACTTTTATAAATATAAATATATATATATATATATATATATATATATATATATATATATATATATATATATATATATATATATATATATATATATATATATATATATATATATATATATATATATATATATATATATATATATATATATATATTCGTTATAAAAAAAATATATATATATATATATATATATATATATATATATATATATATATATATATATATATATATATAATATATATATATATGCTCTATATATATATATATAATATATAATAATAATAATAATAATAATATATATATATATATATATATGAATATATATAATATATATATATAATATATATAATAATATATATATATATAACTAACTTCATATATATATATATATATATATATATATATATATATATAATATATATATATATATATATATATATATATATATATATATATATATATATATAATCGTGATAAATATCGCTGCTTCGATTATCTACCTTTGAATATTTATAGAACATCAAACTTCATCTGTGCTTTTGTTATTTGTAGATCGACTTAGACACCGAAACTTTATATACGTATTAATTATAATATAATTTAACTACTGTACTAGTTTCATAACACTAGTATATCTGGTTTCTGAATTATTAATGCTAAAAGTCAGAGAAATATTTTAGTCATTATTCGGACAATCTTTATTTGATGGTTTCGATTAAATAATTATATATTTTTTAACTTGGAGTATATACATAACTTTTATATCCACATAATCACCAAACTTCATTCTTTATTCTATATTAGTTTCATAGTTTAAATCAACCCCTTTGGCCTATGACAAGAGGTCAAAGTTCACCCTTTTGTGAAAACCCAAAATTTAACTTTCCTCAAAAAATATTCCGTTAAAAGTTCAAATTCATACCGTTTCATCAGAATTTCATACTCATTCAGCTGTATATCAATTATCATACTAGTAGATAGGTAATAGTAAATTTATTTAATTATTTTCCTATGGAAATAAATTACATTATAATGCAAACTTGTGAGAGTTTTCATGTTTCGCTTTTGAAAATTGCTTATCTATTTCTTTTGGTATTCGCGAATTTCCTTGCCTAATACTTTTATCACTGATAAGTAATAATTATATTGTACAAGTTTAAAAGTAATTCCTAGAATTTATTCATAGTTAATGAATAAGTTGTAATTGTTGCTTTGTACTATCAGTAGCTACTTTCATGTGCGCTTTTTACCTGCCTTGGCGTGGGTATAGAAGCTTCCGTTTGGTCTCAGAGCCTTATTCCTTCTTATAGTTATTCGCCTGCAAGCTTAGTCCATGTTAGCCTCCCAATTTGCTTTGTTTTTCCGACGGCCTGCTCTTCAAGAACATCTAGACTTTCCGCGAGATTTATATACGCGATGTCGAGTAAATAATTTTTTTATCATGCTTCCGTTCTTTAAATAGAAGCTTCCAGCTAGGCTTAGAGTCCTTCAAAAGAAGGACTACATTATAGTAGGGTTTCTTTTAATTCTTATTATTGAAAAGGAATGGGAACAGCTTATTTCCTTTTCGTGATGGTGTTTTTATATTTTAATGGTGAGTGTTATTTGTTCAAGGCCAGGTTGACTTTAGTTAGGTAATTTTTGTTATATGCCCCATTTTTTCCAGAGTACCTCTGAAGTGTAATTCCATTCTTTCCCTTTTCAACATTTATGTAGGGAACAGGCCTTTTCTTTATTCGACCAATTGAATAATTTACTTTTGAATCGATATTCTCATCTAAATTAGAGTTTCTGCATTTTTATTGCGTGAATCCGTCAGAATTCATTCAATACGCTAGGGAGTGTGAGTTATGATTTAGATGGAAATATTAGAGTTCTTTATTTAATTTTGGCCAAAATCACCCGTATTCGACCCCATATGATTCCACAGTCATTTGGTTCCATCCTGAATATTTTGAAATTGAGGGCCACGAGGTGATTTTCAACGTAGATCTGAAAAATTGATGTTTACTTCTCTATAACATAACCAACCCGACTTTACTTTTAATCAACCATCTATTTTTTCCTTATTGATTATTGAAATAATATTCACCCTGCTAAAATTCAACATTTGTTTTTTTTTTTTAAACCATTTTTTTTTTAAACCCATACTAAATTTATTTCCTCCATTTTTGCAATATACATTGAGAAAAAAAGAGAAGTATTTTTTTGAGTCACTATTGAGTCATGGATATATCAATACAATGTTGATTACTCCTTGGGTTATATTTATGATATTACATAGTCGATGTACAGATATATATATATATATATATATATATATATATATATATATATATATATATATATATATATATATATATTCTATATATATATATATATATATATATATATATATATATATATATATATATATATATATATATATATATATATATATAATCGAACAATCGTACTAAGTAGGCGAGGGCGCCTTCATCGCTTACTTTTGTTTTATTACCGAGTATCCGGTCGTATATGCTTTAGTCATTTGCGGTTGATAAAGATGCTCAACTATTTGATTGGGGCTGGTGCACCCTTCACATTAACAAGACGGTACAATGTTATAGGCATTCTATACACTTGAATAAACTTGAAGCTCTCGTTAAATTTTCACCAGTTCTTTACGGTCTTCACACACACACAACCCCCCCAGCCCCATCCCCCCACAAAATATTGTTCCATTTTCTATTTTCAATTCATTTTATGTAATTTTATTTTTTTTATTGTTTTGAAGATTTTTTTTATTTTTTTTTATTTTGCGCCTTTTATTTAAATTTTATTTAATTACATTTTATTTTATTATTCATTGTACATTAGTTATTTTCTTTTTTTTTTTTTGTCTTAATTTTTCCTTTCTACTTTATTTTTTTTAATACAGTCAATTTATATTTTTTACTGTATTTCATTTTCACATCTAAATAATAATAATAATAATAATAATAATAATAATAATAATAATAATAATATAATAATAATAATAATAATAATAATAATAATAATAATAATAATAATAATAATAATAATAATAATAATAATAATAAAAATAATAAAAATAATAATAATAATAATAATAATAATAATAAAAATAATAATAATAATAATAATAATAATAATAATAATAATAATAATAATAATAATAATAATAATAATAATAATAATAATAATAATAATAATAATAATATTATTATTATAGTAAGTATGACTGGTACCGTGACTCATGATATCTCAAAATATATAAACAACCTAATTAGACCATATCTTAACGAAAAATTTATAGTTAAATCAACAGATGAATTTTTGGAAAAACTAAGCAACATTAATTCTTTCGATGCTAACAAAATTATATCTTTGGATGTTGAAAGTCTTTTCACGAATGTTCCTATATCTGAAACTATTAACATAATATTAGAAAATGTTTATCATCATGAAATAAAACCACCACCATCCATAAATGAAGACATCCTCAAAAGTTTACTTTATATATGTACTACGAAAACACCTTTTAGCTTCAATGGTAAAACATATATTCAAAATAATGGTGTTTCAATGGGATCACCTTTAGGACCAACTTTTGCAGATTTCTACATGTCATCAGTAGAAACCAAAATTTTTAATGAAAACGCCCCATTCAATCCTAATTTTTACATTCGATACGTAGACGACACCTTTGTAATATTTAACGACCCAGAACATGTTCAAGAGTTCAAATCCAAAATAGAAGATCTCAGTGGTTTGAAATTTACATTTGAAAGGGCAAAAAATAACTATATTAATTTCTTAGACATTAACATTAAAATTAAAGAGGATGGAAAAATTGATAGAAGTGTCTACGTTAAATCTACAGATAAGGGAACATACTTGAATTTTGACTCCTTCACTCCCCTAAACTACAAAATTGCTACCATAAAGACTTTGGTTCACAGAGCGTTTAAGATATCGTCTGATTGGACCCTTTTTGATTTAGAAATTAAAAGAATAACAAAGAATCTGATAAACAATAACTTCCCCCAGTATATTATAGAGAAAACTATAAAGCACACTTTAAATAATTTATTCGCCAATACTATCAATGAAAATGAAAAAGATAAGCTCTTAGTATATTATAAAACTGATAATATTAGTCAGAAAAAAGAGGAAGAAAACAAATTAAAATTAAATGGCTTATAATAAGATCTTAATATTTAATTAGACGGGAAGAAGCTTATATTAAGATCTTACTATAAGCCATTGAAACTGAGCTCGTGCTTCTCTACTCGTGAAGCGCTTTCGGATGGTGAGAGTAGTAACGTTGTGTACCAATTTCAATGTTCTGAAAGTGGATGTAACGCCGCTTATATTGGATACACAACGAATACCCTCAACATGAGAATGTCGCAGCATAAGTATAAGCCGAGTAAAATATTTCAACATATTAAGGAAGAACACCACAAAAATCCCGATAACAGCATAAAAGAGGGCTTCTCCATCATAGCAAGAAAGAAAGATTTTTATGAATTGCGCCTCGGGGAATCATTGCTCTTAAGGAAACATAAACCAGTAATAAACATCAAATATAATGAAATGTCTAATTTTTTAAACATATTTAAATAACAAAAAGTCAACGTAGGTTAACTTTTCTAACTTTTAAAATTATTAATTTTGTTTATTTATTTTTGTTATTAGTTTAAATAATATTTATATTATCAAAATTGTTAAAATATAAAAAATAAAACTATTCCTTGAAAATGTCCGAAGTGTACGGACGAAAGCTTGGTACTGTTTTTAAATCAATAGTTTTATTTTATTCCAGAATAATACTAAAGAAAATTTCTTCTGTAGACAGAAATACATTTAGGAGGCTTGAAAAAGCAACAAAATCATATGTTAAAATAAATGCTGATATTGAGTTTTTAGAAATAATAATAATAAAAAATAATAATAAATAATAATAATAATAATAATAATAATAATAATAATAATAATAATAATAATAATAATTGTTAAAGTAGATCGTATCTACTGGTAACAACCTACAAAAGAATAATGAAACACTAGAATAAAATGGATATTTACTAGAAACTTAACCCTATATTACATATGCGTGCTTAAACATCGAGATTCACGCTTTCTATATTTGTAAACAATAATAAACAAGACTATGAAACATTAGCAAAATATGGCCATGTTGCCAGAATTCTTTCTACTGGCAAAGTAGCCAAAACAAAATATATAAAATATAATTTTTCATAGAATAAACAATATTATTCAACACTCTCCCTTATTGTTTATTCTGCAACGTTGGTTAGTCCATTCCAATTTTTCCGTTCAGCATCATTAACCTTGGTTGATGTAGAGGCTTTGTGAGTCCATCTGCAAGTTGATTCTCACTGCTAATCTTGAGTACTTCTATTTCATCATTTTGAACTTTTTCTCTAATGAAGAAATGGCGTACTTTTATATGCTTGGTCCTTTTGTGAAATTCTGGATTCTTACTGAGTTTAATAGCTGCTTCATTGTCAATCCAAAGAGTAGGTTTCTTGAAGACTTCTGTAATTTCTTCCAATAGTTGATGAAGCCACACAATTTCTTTTGTTGCTTCACTTGCTGCCATAATTTCAGCTTCTGTTGTTGAAATAGCAACTGAACTTTGCTTTTGACTACTCCATGAAATTGCTCCTCCAGCATATAAACAAACAATTCCAGTTGTTGAATGCCCTGTTCTTAAGTCCCCAGCATGATCTGCATCACTGTACCCTTCCAGATGATCTTGTTCAGAATCACATTTATAAATAATACCCTTCTCTTGTGTACCCTTCAAGTATCTGAACACTCTTTTAACTTTTGTAACATCTTCTATTGATGGATTTTCTACACTTCTGGCAAGATAATTAACAGCAAATGCAATATCTGGTCTTGTTGCTGTTGCAAGATATAGAAGAGCTCCTATTGCTGATCTATAAGGGAAACTCTCCCTGGCTTCAATGTCATGTGTAACATTATCCTTTAAAATGGGTGTTGACACTGCATTGCAATTTTCCATACCAAATTCCTTTAGTATTCTTTTAGTATAACATGACTGACTAATTTTCTTTGAACCATCATTTCTTGATTCAATTTCAATTCCTAAAAAATATGTTGCAGATTTATATGTTATTTTGAATTCCTTTTTTAATTCTTCTAAAAATTTCTGCAATTCTGCTTGACTTGTTGATGCAACTAGTCCATCATCAACATATAATGCAAGTATGATTTTATGTCCATTCTGATTTCTTATGTAAAGACAAGGATCAGCTGTACTTTTACCAAAATTAAGTTTTGAAAGAAAGTTTCCAAGTCTTTCATTCCAGCATCTTGGTGCTTGCTTAAGCCCATACAAACTGCGTTTTAATTTGCATACTTTGTCTGTCCCATCTTCAAAACCTTTGGGTTGTTTCATATATATTTCTTCTGATAAATTTCCATAAAGAAATGCTGTTGAAACATCAAATTGTATTAAGGACATATTTTCTTTAGTTGCTACACTTATTAAAGTCCTTACAGTACTTTTATTTGCTACTGGACTGAATGTTTGCTCATAGTCAATTCCTTTATGTTGACTATACCCTTTTGCAACTAATCTTGCTTTATATTTGTCAACTGTACCATCTGGATTCATTTTAATTTTATAAATCCATTTGTTTTCAATTGGTTTTCTTCCTGGTGGTAATTCAACTAGTTCCCAGGTTTGATTTTCTTTCAATGATTTCATTTCATTTTTCATTGAATTAACCCATTTTTTCTTATGCTTACTCTGCATAGCTTCTTTATAATTTTCAGGTTCTTCCATATCTTCTAATAATAGATAAGTACTGTAGTCATCAAACCTTGATGGCTTTTTAATTACTGATCTGTCTCTTAATTGTTTTGTGCTTACTATTCTATCTTGTTCTTCTATTTCTGAACCAGATTCTATTTCTGTATCAGATTCTATTTCTGTATCAGATTCTATTTCTGTATCAGATTCTGTTTCTATATCAGATTCTATTTCTGTATGTGATGAGTTTAACCTAATTATAGATGTACTGTCATCAGTTTCTGTATTTTCTCTATTTGATTCTTTCTTTTTATTTTCTTTTTCTGATTCTATCTCATCTGATATTGAAGTTGAAAGTTCTTCTCTTTCAAATACCACATCTCTGCATCTAAACACAAAATTATTTGCTTGATCATATATTCTGTAGCTTTCATCTCCATCATAACCAATTAACACACCTGATTTTGCTTTTGGGTCTAACTTTCTTCTTTTCTGATCTGGAATCCACCCACTGCATGCTGTTCCGATTACACGTAGATGCTTGATTCTGGGCTTTCTATCATACCAGATTTCAAAAGGCGTTTTCCCATCAACTGTGGATTTTCCAGTTCTATTTATTATATATGCTGCTGTGTTAATTAATTCTGCCCAACACTTCTGTGGAAATTTTACTTTTGAATACATAAGTGATCTGGCCGCTTCAACTAGCGTTCTATTTTCTTTTTCCACTCTATTTTGTTGTGGAGTATACGGAGCCGTTAACCTTTGTCTTACTCCATATTTAAGTAAAAGCTTTTTAACTAACTTATTATTAAATTCTAAGCCATTATCACTTAAAAATTCTCTGATTGGATGTCCTTGTACTTTTGCTTCTTCAAGTACTTGCTCCAATTTTTCTACAACTTCCGATTTTTCTTTAATAAAATATACAAATCTCATTTTTGAGAAATCATCTTTGAAACATACAAAATATTTATAACCTGAGTTTGATAATACTTGAAATGGTCCACAAACATCTGCAAATAGCAATTCTCCTTGTTTAGTACTATTTGGTCTTTTTCCAAAATTCTGACGATGCATTTTTCCATTTATACATCCTGTACAATTTCTGTTATCAAGGTGAGTTTCAATATTTAGTTCTCTTTTGATCAGATTTCTTATGTGTCTTCTATCCTGGTGTCCCATTCTTTCATGATATAACTGTAATAGATCCTTTTCTTCAAGTGCATTTATTTCTGGTATATGGGAGATTTTAGCTTTCATTGCAACTTTGAATAGCCCTTCCTTTAGTTTACGATAGCCATTAAAATAGGCTTTTTTGTCTACCATAAAACTACATACACTTGGTTCAGATATAAATTCACTATTTGGATGCTTATCATGAGCTGCCAATACTGAAAATAAATTTTTCTTAATATCAGGAACATACCAAACATCATTCAAAAATAATTGAGATATTTTTCCATCTACAACTGATTCTACTTCAATTGTTCCATATCCTAACACATTTGCTTCCTGACCATTTGCTGATTTTACCTTGACTGAATGCTCAAATTCATTAAAAGTTTTAAAATAACTTTTCACATTTGTTATATGTTTTGTAGCGCCATTATCAAAATACCAATTTTCTCTATCATTTTCTTCGGAAATAAAAACTTGTTCATCTACCGCTAACATAAAAGCATTAACTTCTGTTTTAGCTTTTGAATTTTCTTTATTTTCAAAATTTGCATTTCTTTCTGGCTTTATTTTTCTTTCTGGTCTACCATCTGCAATCCATTTTCTGCAATTTTTGATCCAGTGACCTTTTAAATGGCAGTAATTACAAGGAAATTTCTTCATTTTATCTTTGGTACTAATTTCTCTGTAGTTTCCTTTTATTGTTAACGCTTCTTGATTTTCTGACTTAACCTTTGATGCCAACTTATTTGCTTCTGTGCAAAGCCAAGTTACCAAATTATCTATACTTCTTTCTTTTCTATTACTATGAATCATGAGCCATGTAGTTTGGAAATTTGAATAATCCTTTGGCAAAATTTCAAAAATCTTACATATGAGAAATATCTCTGGCAATGTACCTTCATTCTTCTCTTGAATTTTGACAATTTCTTCCTGAAGATTACCCCAGAGCTGTCTTATTGAAGATAAATTTCCAGCCATGTCTAATTTCTCATTCCATTTGTAAGAAAAAAACTGTGAACAAACATCGTAAACTTTGTTTTCTTCAACTCCTGCAAAAAGATTGTGAAGTTCCTTCCATACTTCATCTGGCTTCAAAAGATTCCTTATTTGACTTCTAATACTTTGGCTTGAGGTTGAAACCAACAAAAACATTACATCTGATTGAGTTTTGTTGAATTTGTCTAATTTCTTTTTGTATGCATTTTTCTCTTCAACTGTTGCTGTGGTACTGGGTTCTTGTGGCTTTTCTAATTTACCATTGATTGCTTCTATTGCATCTGGTATACCACTTAGCCTTATTTGCATAAGATGCTTCCAATCTTCCCAGTTTGCCTTACCTTGTAGTGAATCAATTTTCTGCATTGAGAAATCCATATTTAACTATATAATAGGCTTTCTAATTCTATTTTAGAGTTTATCTAGGCCTATTTCTTAATTCTATTATAGGGTTTATCTAGGCCTATTTCCTAATTCTATTATAGGGCTGACCTAGGCCTACTTTCCATTTTCTGTTTCACATTCAAATTAGGCTTGTTACAAACTACGCTCTGCTACCATGTTAAAGTAGATCGTATCTACTGGTAACAACCTACAAAAGAATAATGAAACACTAGAATAAAATGGATATTTACTAGAAACTTAACCCTATAAATACATATGCGTGCATTTACATCGAGATTCCACGCTGTTACTATATTGTAAACAATAATAAACAAGACTATGAAACATTAGCAAAATATGGCCATGTTGCCAGAATTCTTTCTACTGGCAAAGTAGCCAAAACAAAATATATAAAATATAATTTTTCATAGAATAAACAATATTATTCAACAATAATAATAATAATAATAATAATAATAATAATAATAATAATAATAATAATAATAATAATAATAATAATAATAATAATAATAATAATAATAATAATAATAATAATGTGCGAACTGAATAATCGTGAAAGGTATTCCTCAAACAAAAACTCCTTCATGTTATCCTATAATTTTATTAGTAGTTTCCTTAGAACAAAGACATTAATATATACTCAAACTGACGCGAAGATACTTCGAAAACGTATCACTTTTGTTTTTCGAGCATTCGATGTTTTACGAACATTCAGCATTCGCCGAACTTTTAAACGAAAACTTTAAAACGAATCATTCATTGATTTGCATTTTGCAGACAAGCAACAGAAAATATTTCGTGTACATATGGGATACCAAGCCCGAATAACAAACATTCGTCCCAACATTTATAATCCAAACATGCAGTAACTGACTATTCGTCTTGAAATATTTGTTTAAAAGTTCGGCGAATGCCGAAATAATACAGAAATAGAGTACTTTTATAAAGGGTGTGAAAAAAATCAAGAGAACCAGTACCGTATATAAATGAAACAGATCTGAAAATGGGAATGAAGAAGATGAATAATAATAATGGAGCGAAAAATATTTATAGAATAGAAAGAGTCAGAGGATTTGTGTCTTCTCTTGACATAAAAGAAGGTTATATATATATATATATATATATATATATATATATATATATATATATATATATATATATATATATATATATATATATATATATATATATATATAGTTTTTCTCTCTCTCTTTATATATATATATATATATATATATATATATATATATATATATATATATATATATATATATATATATATATATATATATATATATATATATATATATATATATATATTTATAATTAAAAATTAAAAACTTCATATTTTTTGTTAAAATATTAATTTATTTATTAACTTTATTATTTTTAAAATAATTATACTTAAATTTTAGTAGAAACGTTATTCAATTGTTTCCCTGTAATATTTAACCAATTGAGCAAGGCGCATGTGTGTCGCGCAGCCTCCTTGATCATAATATTATAATAAAAAAAAAAAAGTAAGTACTTGTGACCATCGTTCGGAAAAAGTTGTTTTTGTTTATATGCAACTTTTAAATTGTTAAACATATAAAAGTGCAAGTTCTACTTAAATTAGACTATAATCCCAACCTAGTTTATGTTGGGAAATATTTATGTAATACTTTTCTCTAATTGAAATTCCTTAAGTTAAAAATAAAGAACAGTGCAATATCGTTCTGAAAGTCAAATTAATTTTTGAAACTACCATCATTAATTGCTCCTATCTTATGATTCAATGCAAAGGATCTCTGTAATTATAATTTATTATTTCGAGGTAGAGCCTGGCCAGGAACTGTTTTGGGTAATAAATTGGTAGGTCCTAAGCATATTAAAGTTGCCGTAATTATTTATAAGGTAAGACACTTTTATATTTCTTTATTAGTGTTAATCAGTTTATTTTAAATATTTTTTCCAAGAAGTATATGTTCAATTTTGTTGAGTTTGGTATTATTTATAACTTAGCAAAGTTAACATATATTTTTTATTTCAAAAATTAATTTTCAACTCAGAAAAAGTTTCTATTTTCGTATCGAAAAATTGCATTACGTATTCATAGTAGAAATATTCATATTTATACTGTGACGTATTGTTCTTAGAAAGATCGATATTTTCAATATCGATAGTGGAGCGATATTGCCTTGTTCAATATTTGTATCGAGTATGTATCGATATATCGATTACATATCGATATTATAAATTATTCTCGAAGGCTGAATTTAAATTTAAGTGTGAATTTTGTTAAATTGAAATGTATTTAAGCATTTCTAGTGTAAATATATTATAAAAAGTGATAGTGTTAGTAATTGGTGAAGGGATAGTTTATAATAATCATATATTAAAGCAAATTTATGCTAAAATTAGAAATTAAGTTTGTTTACAAGCAGTAGGCTACATGCGTGCGAATAGGCTATAGCTATTGAAAATTATAAAGCTGCCTATTTAATGAATTTGGATTTCATTTATTGGTTGGGAAAATTATTAATATTAAGGTATAGTAATTAAATTATGCTACAAATAGTAAATTTTATTATAGGCTAAGTTGATATACCTAATCAAAATTATGGGCCTAACTGATGAAGAAGCTCAAGCTTAAGCTCTTGTAAAGCTTCTGTTAAAGCTTTGATAAGAAAAAGAGCTATTTCTAAAGCAAAAATTACTAATAATTTAAAAAAGTTAACTGCTTTTGGTAATGAAAATAAATTAACAGAGCCTCTATTTAGAGCTGTAAATACTGATATTGAGAAAGAAGTCTATTCTATTAAAAGTTTGGATGATGAGATTGTCATACTGTTGTCTGATAATAATGTAGATAATTTAGATCCTTCTTATTTTAATTCTGAGCTTGAAGGTCAAGTAGATTACCATTTTGAGTTGTCAGCTGAGTTATTGTCCTTTGAAAAATATTTTCCTAAAGAAATTGTAAAAATAAATGAGAGTGTAAATACTGATAATTTTTTGGATTTAATAAATAAGGTTAATATAAATGATTCCAAACTGCCTCAGTTGCAGTGTGAAGTATTTGATGGATTGGGAAAGAATAAATTACTTTTTTCCAATTTCCTTAATAAATTTAATAATTTAATCGGTAATAGGAGTAATTTAACCAATTCAGTAAAGCTTGCTTATTTAATTAGTTTTTTAAAGGATTATGCTCTTAAAGTAGTAAGCCATCTGTCTATTACAGATGAAAACTATGACATAGCCTTAAGGTTATTAAAGAAAGAATTTCTTGATAGGCCTTTCATAATTAATGAAAATATAAATAATATTTTAGATCTTAAGGTTGATGAAGGCTATGATGAAGGCTTTTTGAAATTGAAAGTGTATATAAATGAACTTAGGTCAATGATTTATGAACTTAAGAGTTATGAAGTAGACTTTTTAGAAGCTGATACACCTGGAAGTCTACTCTTGAGTAATATAATATTTCAAAAATTGCCTAAAGTGTTTAGAAGTGAATTAATACATAAAATTGCAAATAATTATCCTACTTTGGTACAAATTTTTGATCATTATAATGAGGTTATTAATACTTTAAGTATTTTGTCCCAAAATAGGAAGGATGTATCAACCAAAGCTAAAGTAAATAAAGTTTTTCAAGCTACTAAAGCTCCTAAATCTAGTACTCTTCA
>JABUQX010139079.1:5000-27675 GCA_015478945.1 Trachelipus rathkii | reverse complement strand
ATCATTCGCGTGACGTCCTACGATCTGAATACAACATAAAAAATCAAAAAACAGATCAATTAAAGTCAAGCAAAAAAACATTGATTTTTTTCCCTTCATATAGAAAACAACATAAACCCCAACCCTGTAAGTTGAGGAAAAATACTCTTATTAAATCCAATGCCTCTTAATGGCACAAAAATTAAATTGAGTTCATAGACTCTTCCTATAGCCAGCAAAATCAGTCCACCATGTAGATTTGCTTTTCTTTGTATTACTTAACGAGCCCTCGACGCTAGCCGACCTGAATTCATCGACTACTTAATTGAATCGATCCTCCATCAATTCAATGAGAGAAGCATGAAACAAGATGCGTTTCCATAGTACTACAATCAAGAACACGCTCACTTCAAATTGCGGATGTTCTGGTCAACACCTTAAATAGTTGTGATTCGGATACTTGGAGTTGGCTCGGAATGACTCCTCGTACTAACATATCTATTGCCAGTTTGTCAAGCACCTCTTTGAAGGATAGGACTTTGTGACATCGCCAGGATCCGACTAGTAGTCACTCGATTACTGCAAGCAGAATACTTCATACCTTAGCCGGACGGGGATCCCTTACCCCTCCTGCCTATATCAATCGCAAACCAACGTAAATAGCAATAAATGTATAAAATTGTTCGTTAACGCTCTCGAAAATGCCGAGTACATTCGCCACAAAATATCTTGAACCTTCTTTCCTTTGCTTACTAACGATCACCCAGTTAGTATGACTGTCCGTGCTATTGCAAACTTAGAAAAACTGAAAGCGAATGTTCGACGTCTCAGCCAGGGACACCTGATCTGTAGCATGTTTAGCTACTTGTATCATTTCCTGCAGATCATGTTTTATTTATCATTACATCTTTTTACTTCTCTTCAAATCAACGTTTGTAATAAAACATTGAATTTGGTTCACATGATTGGGTATGCATCAAACTTTATACATGATTCCCTGACATATAGTAATATTGATCTTAGAAGTGGACGGGATCCCCAATACCTATTGAGACACGCTTTCAATTCCCCTAACTACATAAGTATGAGTATTGAAATTCTGCAAGAGCAAATGAAGTTCAGGCACATGATTCAATTTCATTCAACGTCTCATTACGTCCTTTGATTTTCACTTATTTTTAAATTGATAATAGGCTTATCCGAAGTATTTAATTTTTAAATAGTTTTATGAGGAGCGGGACTTTTTTTTTGTGAAATTTTGAGCTTTATTATTTAAAAAGGCAAGTATTAAAACAAAATCTTATGTAACTTTGATTTATCGTTAATCAAATATATTGGTTTAAAGCAGACGTCTTTCGAGCCAAATCACGATATATACCTAAACATTAGTATTTGTGCTTGCTTTAAACTAAGTACTACTAATACTGTAGACTCCTCAAGATATTTATGACGTTATAACTCCAAGTCAGATTTATAATTGTCTTCTGATATTATTAATGTAACCCTACTGCCGCATTATACTTGCGGGTCAATGCAAGGTTTTAAAGAATTAGTCTTTTAATCGATCTTCATCCCAATCTGAGAAATTTTTCTCCGCTTTAAAAATCTTATCCAAGAAGTTCACTACCTTTATTATAATTATTGTCACATAATAGAAACATTCTGAATCAGAGAGTATGCATATCCCTTTAGTTTATTTTTAAAGCAGCCTGAAGCTGTAATAGTCTTTTAAAATTTTTCTCTTGTAAATCTACAAGGGAACTCTTAAATTTGAATTATGAAGTTCTATAAGCAAACACTTAATCAGAAAATTTCATTGCCCTCAACGAAACACGAATCTACGTGAGTTCTGGGAACCGACACAGTTCACTCAAATGATTCAGCAAGTATGTTTATTCATATGTTGCGATTTTGATCCCTTTTAGATTTGAATTCAGCCTTAATTTTGAGTATTAATCGATATGGGTACTGGAATTCTGACGGTCACAACTGCCGTCATTAGTGAAGTCCAGGACTACGAGGAGTCGACTCTTCCATGCATATCATTAAATATTTTGTACCTATGTTTATATCCCCTTTTGCTGATATTCTTTAACAAGAGACTCGTAATTCCGGTTCCACTAGATCCTACATAAACTTGGCCATCTTTATCTTATATTAGTTTATAGCTACCATCTATCTGCACTAAGAGATAAACTACCCTTCCACTTGCATGCCAGTTGAGGATGAAATGAGCTATAATTATAGGCTTAGATTTCTATTAACCTTAATCAGACGGTTAGTCATCTCTGGGTCAGTATCATTTTCGCACTGAGATTGCGGCCTTAGCCAATGAACGCAAAGACAATGATACCTTAAGAAAGATGGATAAAGAAAGGAGTGGTCGTCGCTACCAGGGCAACATGTTAATTTTATTGAAGTCCTTTGACAAACGGTCTAGAAGACCAAAAAAAATTGGCAAATTGTTAAGTCGAAATTGATCTAGGCGCCTACAAGCGGACCTGTTGAACATTGAACGGTTTTGCAGGAGAGAACGAGAAGACGTGCCTGATCCCGCACAGCCAAAACTCATTGATTGAATACGTATGAACAGCGTCTAAGAAGACCATATAAAGGGAGAGAGAGGAGAGTGGTGAGGTTAAAATGATCGGGTAGGGGACCTACTGAGGCGGTGAAGTGTGAGCTTAGAATTTTTTAGGAAAAACACGGAAAAGAGATGGTTAGGCAATGAGTGCGGTGTCGTCGGGCTTAACTGCTGGCCGATAGCCGGAGTTTTGGAGGAGTTGAAGAGACACCAGGAGCTGAACTAGGAACAGAAACACCAGATGAGATTAGCTCGAGTACGCCCAACGCGTGCTCTCGGTTATATCTCTAACTATCGCATTAGTTCAAAACTACTTAATTTTAGTAATTTGTGTACGAATATAGCACGAATAGTCAAACTTGGCAGACGCCTGGGCATCGTTTGTAATACGTGTACTGTGCGACCTTTTTCTGAAAAATTTCTAAGGTTCAAAACAAATATTCATAAAGTTCAGAAGTCAAGTTAGTTCGCTAGATTTTACTTTACGGAAGCGGTGGTGAGTGTTGAGTCGGCGAGAGCTGATGTTCCCATAATCAGAGGCTATCCACTTATAAAGATATTTCCTTAAAAAAACTATCTCTTATCTGTTAACTATAACTCTGTCTGAACTCATCTATTTTTTGAACTTGGAAACATTATATTCCAGAAGAAAAAGTCACCAGTACAAGTATCTCACAGACATAATGGCCTACAGAGCTGGAGAGGGTTAGAGTATAAATTGAATATTTGATAGTACGACGTTATCAAGACTATGCAACCCGTCCTTCCGTTTAGAATCCAGCAGTATATCCATTACACAATTGACGCGGAAAATTTAATCTAGAGCAGATTAAATTAATTACAACAAAAAATGACTTGAAAAGAATTAAAAACTAAAAACAATTATATATAAAATATCAGCACTGTGTATCTATTGGCTATCTTACTTTACGAAACTGGTTGTCTTTCAGAACTATTTTCCTCTTTTAACTGAGCGGTAGTTACTTGACAGCCCTTAGCAAATACTTTAGCCTCGTGGCTCTTAGTCAATTAACACTTCAGTTAACTTAGTAGGATAAAATAGTAAATTCGATAAAGTATAAGGCATATAGAAGTAGATAGAATATCAGTGTGCATATTCTGAAAAAGAATACAAAAGACAATTGTCCAATCCTTCGATTTACATTTATTTCTTTTTCAATCAAGCTTTCGTCTATAAAACAGGAAAATACGACCGCTATTGAATCAGTAAAACACCTTATTCTGATTTTTTAGTAAATTCTGGTCACTTATATCCAATGGAGACAAAAATCTAGAATTAGCCGCTTAAAACTAGATAAAAGAGATTTACCACGTATATGAAAATATGACGCTAATACGTATTTAACCATAAATACATCACCAAATACTAGAAGAGAATATAGGCAATTATGTGGAATACTATAAACACGTTTTTAATAAAGTGACTACCTCATAAGAGTGTTGTAGGCCAGATTAAAATTCAAACATGATCTGTAGAAGTAGTCCTTTCATACTCCAACACAGAATCACTTATACAAATGGAATAACCAAGGGGTCATTGTTCAAGTAGATCGTTTCTACTGGTAACAACCCCTGACATAGAGAATGAATAACATATATTGAATAAAATTTTGTATCATATTATAACTAGGAACTTAACCCTATAAAATGACATGAGCTTGTGTTATTTATAAGGCAAATACACACCGAGTAACATATGCACTATAGTCTTATGTTAGAGCTACTCCAAGGATTTTGAAGAATTTATGGTCTGTTCCAGAATTATTTGTACTTTGCAAATAGCCCAAACTCAATAGTGCTTACTACTACATGAACTTGTATGAACTTTTTCAGATGAAAGTTGACAATCCTATAACCTTCTAAACACTGTGGCCGAAATCATTCATTGTATACTGCTGACGTGTTCTAATCGTTTCAAGCTTTTCCATCTTTCAGCATGCATCAATCTTGTTTACTAATGTAGAGGCTTTTTGCGAGCTCCAGTCTGCAGGTTGATTCTCCTTGCTCATCATTGAGTATTCCATTCCACTAAATGTTGACTTTCTCTAAGAAGAAATAGCAGTACTTCTTATTATGCTTAATCCTTTGTGTGAAATTTCTGGTCTTCTTAATGAGTTTATAGCCTGCTCTCAATTGTCAAATCAAAAGTAGGCTTCTGGAAAGACTTTCGTAATATCCCTTCCAATAGTGACATGAACTCAGCCAATTTCTTTGTCTGCGATGCACTTAGCTCTGTCTGTATCAGAATTCAGGATATTCGTTGGTCTTGAATAATATGCGAAGTGACGCAACCTTTGCTGCTGACTAGTCCATAAAATGCTTCCCTCCGAGCAGAAATAACAAGACAATATCCAAGTTGTTTCCAACGATCTCCGCTGATAGTTATTCAAGCCCAAGCCATGATCTGCTCCACTGTACACTTCCAGATGATCTTGTTCAGCAATCATATTCTAATAATACTTTCTCTTGGCTTTACCCTTCAAGATTTTGATTTTTGTTAATTTTGTAACATCTCGTCTATGATGGATTTTCTACGCTCTTGGCGAAGCGTCAACTTAACAGCAATGCAATATCTAGATCTTGTCTCAGATATCAGCTAGTTAGTATAGAAGAGCGTCCTCATTGCTGTATCTCGTAAGGGAAACGTCCTCCCTGCGCTTCCCATTCATGTGAATCACCTCATCTCTTAAACATTAGGGCTGCCTCGTATCGCTGCTCACACTGCATCCTGCAGTTTTTAATCACCACAGATGCCTTTCAAGTATCCTCGTTTAGAACTGCAGACTGAACTACATTTCTCGTGAACCTCTATTTCTGTCTCAACTTTGCACATCCTACACATAACTGTTGCAGGGTTATATGTGCACAGATGTTGAATGTCTCTCTTTTTTATTTCTTGCTTGAATAAAGTTGCTGCCATTCTGCGCTTGACTGTGATGCCGAAACGTCGTCATCGTCTCAACCATGCTAAGTGCAGCAGCTAATTAGTTTCCATGTGCAATTACATACTCTTTATCTCTAAAAGCACACAGGGTGCCAGCTGACTATCCTTTTACAAAACGTACAGTCTTTGGACATTGAATAAACTAGTCCACAAGTCTTTATTCAGCATCCTTCGGTGCATTCGAGCGCCATCTGCTTAAAGCACTACAACTGCGTTAACTTCATTGCGCATCACATTACGCTTCTCGTCATCTTCAAACCTTTGATGTCTGTCTGCTTCGACTATATATTTCTTCTGCTTAAGATGTATCCACAAGGATTGCTGTTGAAACATCAGAATGTGTAATTAAGGACATAGTATTCCTTTGATTGCTCCACTATTAAACGTCCTTTACATTACTTTTCATTTTCTACCTGTCGGACTGAATGTTCTTGCTCTGATCCCAGCTCCAATCCCTCTCTATGTTGACTATACAATGCAAACTATCTTTGACTTTATACTTCTGTACAACGCTGTACCATCTGGTTAATTTCTATTTTTGATACAATCCATTTGTTTTCAATTGTTTTCTTCCTGGTGATAATTCAACTAGAGTTCCAGGTTTGATTTCTTTCAATTATTTATCCATTGTTATTGATTACCATTTTTTCTTATGACTTATCTGCATAGCTTCTACTAAATTTTTCACAGTTCTTCCATATCTCCTAAATAATAGGTAGTTCTGAAGGCTTCAACCATATGATGGCTTCCTTTATACTGATCTGTCTGCTTATTGTTTTGTTGCTCACGGTACTCACTATCTTGTGTTTTCATCTATCTTGCGACTATCAGATGATCTAGTTCCGATTCAGTCAATTGTCTTCATTTCTACATTAGATTCTGTTCTGTTATCAGATCTCTGTTATTTGTCATTCTCCTTATTCCCTTTCTGCAAGAACACTTCTGTCGTACCTGTCTGCTCAGTAATCAGTACTTACCTCCTTCATTTGAGGAATTCTCTCAATCATTTATTAGCCGAGTTCTTACTTTTTATTTTTCTTTTCTTCTGATTCCTATCTCATCTGTGACATGAAGTGTTTATTATTTTTTGACTAGACTTTAAAGAGCTCAAGTCATATTCAGAAAATTGTTTGCTCGTGTTCTCTTGATTTGTAATCATTTTATAACCAATTAACCAAACACCTGATTTTGCTGTGGGTCAATTCTTTCTTTCTGATTCTGGAATCCACCACTACATGCCTGTCCGATTACACGTATGATGCTTTATTCGGAGCTTGCTACTCATACCAGATTTTCAAAAGGCGTTTTACATCAACAGGAGATTTTCCGTTCGAATTTTCATTATTATGCGCTGTGTTAACTAAATTCTGCCCAACACTTCAGTAGCAAGGTTACTTTTGATTCAATGAGATCTAGCCGCTTCAAACATAGCTTCTAGTTTCTGTTTTCCGCACCTTCCACATTTTGCTAGAAAGTATAAGAGCCGTCCGTAACTTGTTACTTACCGCCAAGATTATGTAAAGCTCTTTTAACTAACATTCATTACTTAAATTACTAAAGCCACTTGATTACTAACATAATTCTCGATTTGAATATCCTGTGCGACCTTTTAGCCTTCTTCAAGTAACACAGTACTTGCTTCCAATTTTTTCCCAACTTACCGATTTATTCTTTAATAGAAATATAACAAATCTCCATTTCTGACAAAATCATCTTTCGCAACATACACAATATTGTATACACCTGAGTCTCTATAAATACTTGAAAAATGGCCACAAGACCAGCCTGCAAATAGCTAATTCTCCTTGCTTCCATACTATTTGCGTCTTTTCTCAAAATCTGACGATGCATTTTTACCATTTATCACAGACCTAGCTACATTTCTTGTGTCTCAAGTCGCAGTTTATTTTAGTCTTACTTTTGCATCAGAATTTCTTATGCTTGTCTCTCTTGTCTCCGATGTCCCATCTTGCTCTGGATAATGTGTAATAGATCTTGTGTTCTTCAAGGCAGTATATCTCTGTATATGGAAGACTTTTATTTCTTTCATTGCAATTTGAATATTGGCTTTATTAAGTCATTTCGACAAAGGACTTTTGACTTCTACTCAAGAATTTCCAGGATTATTGCGAGTATAGACTCTTAGATGATTTAAAATGACTCCACATGGCTGACAACGAATACAATCTTTCTTAATATCATCGGCAGGAATACCTACACATTCACTCAACAATAATTTGAGATATTTTCATCTACGAAACTGATTCTATTCAATGATACCATTACCTAACACATTGCTTAGCCTGACATTGCTATTCTATACATTCGACTGAACTGATCTGAATTCATATAAGCTCTTCAATAAATAACTTTTCTCATTTGTCATGTATTTTATAGGGTTAGTATTTAAATATACAAATTTTCTACTATCCTTTTCTTGAATTTAAAACATTTCTCTTTTGAGGTTTCATCATTGGATATTAACTTCTGTTATGGATAAACTTTTATTTCTTTATTTTCAAAATTTTGAAATTTCTTTCGTGCTTTATGTTTCTATTCCTCGCGCCTCCATCTGGGAATCATTTCTGCAATTTTTGACTTCCATCGGTGACTCTATTAACATGGACCAGCTATTGCCAAGGCGAATATTCTTCCATTTTATCTTTGGTACTTATTTTCTCTGTGTTCTTTGTCATTAATTAAGGCTCTATGTTCTGACTAACTTTGATTCGCCTATTTATTCTTGCTCTCGTACAAGCACTAAGTACCATCATGTAACTCCGCAATGCTTCTTTCATTTCTCTATTACTATGAATCTATGGACGCCAAATGTAGTATATGACGACAATCTGAATTAATCTTCGGTCAATATTTCGAAAGCTCCTACATATGAGCATATATCTCTTGGTCAATGTTACCCCTTCTCTTTTCTCTCG
The DNA here is from genome assembly GCA_015478945.1 of Trachelipus rathkii. Classification (NCBI taxonomy): domain Eukaryota; kingdom Metazoa; phylum Arthropoda; class Malacostraca; order Isopoda; family Trachelipodidae; genus Trachelipus; species Trachelipus rathkii. The sequence continues at coordinate 19,211 of JABUQX010139079.1, read as the reverse complement.
ACACTTGTGACCAATTTCTGTCCTCGAGCAAAGATACCCAGAGCATTTCTTATTGAAAAAGACTAAATTGACCCGCCATGTCTAAATTTCTCATTCCAATATTGTAGAAAAAACACTGTGAACAGAATCATATCGTAAACTGTGTTTCTGTCAAGACTACGCCAAACATGTGAAGTTCGCTTCCATAACTGTCATCTGCCTTGTCAAAAGATCTTTCTTGCAATTCTAATACTTTTTGCCCTTTAAGGTTGAAAATCGCACAAACATTACATCTGATTGAGTTTGTTTGATTTGTCCCATTTTCTTTTGATGTAGCATTTTTCTCTTCAACTTCTGGTACGCGCAGGACTGGAGGTCTCTGTCAGCATTTTAAAGTTTACACTTAATATGGCTCTCTATGCATCTGGCCGTATACCACTTAAGACCTTATTGAAATAAGATATTCTCAACTCTTCTCCCAGTTTCTACTTGAAGTGGATCATTTTCCTGCACTTTGACAAATCCCATATTTACCTGATATAATATATAGGCTTTTTTCCAATTCTATATTTAGATAGTCTAGTCTTCTTCTCCCGTTATATTCTTTACTCGTACTTTTAGGACATCGACTCTCACGCGCGGTCCCTATACTTTTCCCAGTTTCTGTTCACATTAAAAGTTAGGCCTTCTGTTCACAAAACATACTTCAGCTCACGCATGTTACAAGTAGATCTTTCTGACTGGCTCAACAACCATACATAAGCATAATACAACACATGTAGAAAATGATTACATGTATAGTACTGATCGAAAGACCCCTCCAACCCTCTAGCATAAATCAATCCATGAGCGCTGTTTGATGTTTTACTACAACTGATAATCGCCGAGACACCGAAATCAGTCATATAAACAGACTTGATGACTGACATTTTAAAAAAACGAGCATGTTTCGCAGAAATTCTTTCGACTACCAACTGGCAAAGTAGCCAAACAAAATACTTAAAATTACATAAAAAACGTATCATTACCTCAGAGAATAAACAGTTTATTCTTCACATTCTGTCAACCTAGGGCTTTACTCCCAAGATAAAAGAATAGCTAACTCAGATGATGAATGGGCATGGCTTGAGTCTGATGGGAATAAGAAAAAAGACTTCATGGTGTCGGTTATAAGCCGCGGTAATTTAAAAAGGCGATGAGCCCTAATTTCAGATGTTTGGACCAAGGCCAATAAAGCTAAAACGATGCTAGAACACTAAATCGTAGTCGTTTCTGAAGAACAATGAAGGTTGATAGAAATTCTAGCTATAGCTATCAGCCTTGCGTTAGCCCCCATAATGAGACGCATTCCGCTGCACAATGTCGGCGTGACCCTCCTATTTATGACATATTAGCAGTATTACTTTTATAGGGCTGTGAGTACTAGCTTAAACAATCGGCACACTGAACAAGTAATTTTGGTTTAAACTTTTTACAACATTTACTATAGCAATGTCTTATTAAAGCTTCGTAAGGGCTAGGCAGTACTTTTAGCTAATCAGTTTTTGTTCGTAAATTGTGACCTCTTATCACCTATACGTATGCAGTAATTGAACCAAGCACCTAAATGAGGCTTTGGGAATTTGCCGCGCGACCGAATTCAGCATCGTTTGTCCCTTCGCATCTACAATTCTAATCAGCTTGAACCTGAAGGGACAATTCGAAGCTAGCCCCAATGTGGGCATTTTTATGTCTCTTATTTCTAAATTTCAATAAATATCATTATATATAACATACAATGAGCCGCGAGGATGGGACAGTTGTACATTCCAAACTCGACGAATGAATGTATCACTTTCTCACGAAACTACAAAATACATATATTCATTAAAATTACTGTATCTATAAAGCAGAAACGAAAACAACCTTGTTTTCAACAAGAATTTCGAGAAAGATCGGAAGTTCTTGAAGCCCTAAGATAGCTCAGCCTTTCGGCTTTTATGTAAACTTCAGCAACTATTAAAGATGTTTAGAGTCTTTCCAGATTAAAGTATCTAGAAATGTAAAGAGGAATTTTTAAGGTTGTAAGTAAAAATATTTGAAAAGAATTAACAAAATAGACAAAGTTTACCTCAAAACCCTTTGCACTTTGATTATTAAAATCTGTGAGTTTTCACTAACCGCCGGACAACCTCATAGGACCCAGCTTGAACTCACAGTTGCTGCCTCATTGTTTTTTGGCGCTCTTATAGTCAAATTCTTGCTTAATATATACCCCAATATTTGGCAAAGCTCAACAAAATCCGCCCAAATATACAGATTAGACTATAATAAGCATATAAGACCTAATTGATTTTCCTACATAACTAAAGCGTACTAAATAAAGATAAAAACTATGAAGACATAAGTAAAGATTATATGACATAATTTTTACCTTCCTAAAATAAAACCAACATACAAGAGATAAATGATTACTACATAATATATTTATTTAAATTATATATTATAATATATAATATATTACTATTATACACCACGGGGGGGTGTAGAGGGGAGGGACGGGGGGGGGGTGAATACTAATTTTGTAACTAAATTGTATATAATTTATAAATATGAAACGCGCCGCTTAACTATACGTTAATCATAATACTATTATACGTATCACATATAATATCTATCTATACTATACTCAATACTGATATGCATGTGGAAGGGTATAAATTATAGTTTTTCATCCTCCCTCTAATTTTAAATATGTTAACCGAAAAGATAAATCACTGCAATTAAAGAATTAAATTTTACAACATAGGAATAACATGGTCCGTGCGAACAGGAATTCTTAACACCTTGCGCAGGCCCTGTACTAACGTGGTTTTCTTTGAGCTGAACTGTGAGTTGAAAATTTTCTTTGCTCCGAGCTCAATTGAGGCGTGATTATAATACTGAAGGGTTGAAGGTACATCTCTACAATACGCAGTTCACATTTACTCGCTTGAGAATAATCTGAATTTTTTGAAATCAGTAGAGGGATCAACTTGCGAATCGCAGTATTGTTTTGACCTATCTTGAAGTGGTATAAATGCACTGTGTGTCGAGCACTCAGCTTCCCACTGGAGATAGGTTGCGTAATAGATAACTCCAATGGGTAGAGATGACAAATAATAATGATGAGACAGGTTTGTCCATCTCGCCCTTTTTAATAACAACACCCTCATCATGTCCCTATCGAGCCAAACATGACTTCCAGAATTTTCCCAACAGCCAGAGGGTTAGGCGCTTGTTAGTGTGTTAATCAGAATCATATCTTCCAACTTGATTTGCTGCTCACGCGCATGATGAAATTTACTTGTCTGGCAAATTTAATAGATAAGAGCTCATACAATAATCTCCTGAGGTCTCTAAAACTCTTCCTGAGCAGTTAGACAATATGGCTAAGTCTTTCTGTGATGGAGGAAGTTGTTTCCATATGGGGTGGAAATTCATTGAATATAGGTTTGAATTCCATTAGGCTTCACAAAACGAGTTCTGGAAGCAATTAACTATTCCATAATCAGTTATTCTGCATAGACATATAGGCGTTAAAACAGTCTCTGACTTGACTAACTCATTGTAATATTTGAACTACTGAATGTTCAACAGTGACCACAGTAAGTTAGGCTTGCCTTTACTTCATTGCGTCAAAGAGATGACTCCTTAACCTGTTCGACGTATTCATTCTACTCCCCAAGAACTGATCCCGTACCTCAACTGGCAAACTGAGTTGGATCCTTTGTAAATGGTTGATCGTATGCCTAACTGCACTCATGTTCCGAAGTAGAAACTATCTGAAAGACACAAATATCAACAGTATATCTCAACCTTGTTTTGAAATTCCTGGTTATTGAGTACACAATAGGACGGCATATGCCTATTATGCCCACGGTATATATTCGTGGAAAACGCTTGGAATGAAAGTAAAAGATCAGTGGATATATCTGAAGGACATCAACATGAATTAGCTCTATCATTAAGATGGTGTAAATTAATCAAACTTTTTTCGAAGTTCCTGGTCCGATTAATCTTACAAAGCAGATCGATCCTTGTAAAGTCCACGCAGTTGCCTCAAAAGACGCACAAAAGTAACTCTATGATGACGAAGATTAGTCATTCTTTAGATATTTAAGCAGGAATACTGTTACCAAATATTTGTCAGAGATACCGTTACAAACATTCTTTTACAGCCTGCGTGGCTTATGGTAATCCAGAAGTCATGAGTCTGCATGAAATTTTATGGTTTGAACACCAAGTTTGACACTCGTAGAATGAACTCTCTTAGGATTAATCCTGGAGTGAGATGAATTCCTTGCCACGAAGGAATTGGATTTTCACTTCATCATTATATAAAAGCTGCGCAATTCTCCTTTGAGATCGGTGCAGGCCTTATTCATCTATGAATAATTAGTCGATTTGCACTCAGCAGTGGAACTTTCATTCTTTAGGAATTTGGAGAAATAATATTCCTTTAGAAAAGCAACGTGCTGCATTAATTTCAACAATTAGAGTTGGCTTTTGTGATCACATCTTTATCCCAGCCCTTACTCCTACATACAGAATTTGACATTGTTTGGAATTACCTCACTAAAGCTTATGTATCACCTGATAAATCTAAATAGGTAATAAGACTGCGAAGCAAGCCACAGTATTTGACAGTTGTTTAAGTTTTTCCTTATTGGCTCAGACACACATTTAGTATTTATCGAATAAGCCATGAGACTTGATCAGAAGCATCCAAAAGTGACCCATTACGCCTAATGCATTTGAATAGAAAATGTAGTAGTACTGTAACCATACGCTTGGTGAATTAGATCTGCTGGTTTTCAGCATATTGATGATAAAGCATGAAGAGAATGGAATTACTTCTATTACTCTTGCTTCGACTTGTTTGATTAGAAATTTCATTGGCTCTTGTCGTTATTTACAAAATATTCTTTTTTATGCTTCTTCCAAGACAGGAGGCAGAAGAACTATTTGAGCATCTACAAACACCTTTAAGCTTTTGAAGATGAACATTGAAAAAAACTAATAATAATTGATTTTGGATTACACTTATAAAATAAATAACTACAACAATCAAAGAGGCCAAAGCCTAGATCATTGAGCGGGCCACCTTGGCTGTTGAAAAATTAAACTAGAAGCCTTGAACCTATACTATAAACTGAAAACCATAACAATAACTGTTGCACCGCGGCTCACAAGATGTCTTACCGCCATAGTAAGGTTTGATGAAGAAGGTGATGAAATGCACCCTTTTATGGTTAATACATTGTGCGACAATTTCATCTTACAATCTGAACGCAGTTAGGAGAACCAGAAACTAAACATCAGAAGGATCTTTTATCATTGAAACCAATTGCGCATAATTCCTAATTCCACATAAAACGACCCTCTCTAAACTCTCGGGTAAAAGAGATAGTTTTTCATGATCATGAAACTGTGGACACAGCTATAAGCACCAACTCTTTTGATACTTGTGCATCAGTTTAATCGAAACATTTTGCTCAGTCCTTCAAGCTTATTCTGTAACGAGACTAAACACATATCATAACCTCTCATCCGATTTCCTCTTTCGACTCCAACTACTTAATTAAGTTCATTCGGTTTTCAAACACAACCTTTGATTCCCATTAATCGTTTCAGGAGCTCCAATTTTCCACAACACTGGATATATATATATATTGATCCACATTGAGTGTGATAAACCATTAATGTTGCTGTGATCATTGCACGAATAACTTATCCTATCACACCACAGAAAAATTATTGCAACACGAATCTGAGAGATGACATCATCCGTTATAAGGATTGAGCAGAGTGCGTTGATGATATATTGGGATGCAAGGTTGAGATGTGAAAACAAAACAACGGCTTGCATATCGATAGCTTTAATTGACCCATTACTTCTCCAAAAAAAGCAAAAGCGATCGATCTCGATAATATTTAACTTATATGACAGTAAGCTTGTTTATATTCTGAGGCACATAACAAAACGGGATTTGATCTGAACCGGAACTTTAAAATGTTACCTCATAAGGAAGACATAAGATCTGGTCGGTCCAGTATTGGCCTGGTCCAGTATAGGTAAAGAGTTAGTTTTAAGGAGAACCGTTAACACAGGCGGACCCTTGCTTATACAGTTCATCAGTTTTTATATAACAGTCTGCCTGAGAACCAAAATATAATTTTTATACTCAGAGGGATGATACTTTGAACTCTCAATAATACCATCAGCAATTGTTGCTGAAAGACATGCACTCATAGGCTTAACTAACTTGTTCTTTCAATAATTTTCATGAAATATCTATTAAGCACGCCGACAGCAATATCATAGTTATGATTGGCAACCAAGGGAGGTGTGTATTTTTCAATCCATGGTAAATCTCTATATGATTAATTTTCCGTCTCTTGAACTCCTATACCACCCATTCTAGATGCTTCTTCCAACTGCTGTGTTCAACATCCATCTTTCCCAAGTTTCGATACCTTCCTTATACCTTCAATACCCTAGGTGCACTGTAATCCTTGAACATGTTTTCTAATCCTTCTCTAACTCTGATATTTGCGATGTGGCTTAAGAGATTAAAATAAGAAGATGATCACACGTGTTAAGAAGTGCCATTAACCAAAGTATGTTAACCCTGCAAGTGATATTTGACTGCTTGAAACTTGATTATGATGATGTTTAAAATGATGGTTGTTGAATTTATTTGATTTGGTTATATAAAATTAGATCCAAGATATCATAATTGGTAATAATTCTAGACCATGCTCTATACTTATAACAGCAGATCCTCACTCTCATTTAATTCGAATTTACGCGACTTGTAGGGAAAACTCTATAAATCAATGCGCTTATTAAGACGACGCCGCAAATCAAAAATATGAGTTATCAGATTCTTTATAGCCAGAATCAGCTACAATTTGTAAGATTTTATTTCTTTAAAATTAAGTTAGATAATTACGAATTTAATCTCATAACTCAATTGAAGATCTCATCAACAAGAGACGGACATGACTGTGAGAACAGAAGACTGGTCCATATATACATCAAGAACATACGTCTCTTTCAAACTGCGGGGTTGGCGTAACACTTAATAAGTTATTTAGTATCATCGTATTTGAGTGCTCCGATAACTTCCTACAACTCATATTGAGTTGTCAACACTTTTTTTAGTCAAGGTGTTACCGACCTCTGTGAGCTCAGCAGTCGACTAGGAACCAACTGCAAGCCGAAACTACTTACCCTCTACCACCCTCCCTATACTATTCGATGGCAATACCGAAATATATAATGTTCTCGTAACTTTTGTGTTAAAACTAAAACAATACATTAGTCTAGATTTCGCTATGCTACCTTTGCTTTGCAAAGACAATTAACTATGACTTCTTTTATTGCAAACCTACAACTTGAAAAGAAAGTTGCTCCTTTAAGTCCAGAACACCTTATGCTGCAGTATTGTCTTCCTTGCTTTGTTATTTTAGACTCATTTCCGTTTGACTTATCTTTTAATTCTTAAGTAATTGCCCAACCGGCACATTAGGTAAAGCTACCGAGTTGCAAGGCACAGGGGCCGAGTTAGAATAACCCTTGTCCGGAAAATTGGAAGAATCAATACTATGAGAAGCTTCATTTCCACCAACTTCATTAGTATGAGTTTCGAAATTCTGCAAAGCTGAATTGGAGTCAGTCCTATTATTAGATTTTAAGGGTCGAAGTGGGATTTGATTTCTTATGTTTATAATTTCAGTAAGTAGGCCTCTTCTCGAAAAGATGAGTCTTGAACACTTTTTAGAATAACTGTCGATATGGGGAGGAGCTTTTTAAAAAAATTTGAGCATTTAATATTTATTTAACATTCAAACATGCGATTTTTTACTATTCCTCTTATAGTTATCGAACGTATTTTGATCCTTAAATTAATCTGGACGTAGGCAATTATTAACTTGCGCTCGAGTTAAGTCTTCCGTTACTACCATTAGGTATATTTCAATAAAACTGATGTGGCTAACAGTACTACTAATCCTGTAGAATCCTCAAGATATTTGAGGTTAGAGCAGAATAGTTTTGATATTAATCTTCGTGATAACATTTTAAGTATACCCTACGCTTGCATTATACGTTGGTTCAATGCAGGTTTTAAGCGAAAATTATTTCATAGCATGATTCTTCTCATCATTTGAAAACTTTTTTCGTTTAAAAACTTTTATCCAGAAGGTCTAAGACCATCTTCATCTCATATATTATTGTCCTAAACTAAGACAAGATCTTCTCTGAGTATCAAGAGTATGCACTATATCCCTTTACATTTTTATGTTCTTTAAGCATTCTGAAGTTGAGGATTCAGTAAGTTTCTGTAAATCTAAGAACTCTTAAATTTTGAAATGCAGGTTTTGATCAGCAAACTCTATCAGTTTCATTGCCTCAAAGAAACCACATCTAATCGCTCTACCGCACACGCATTTCAACTCATATAGAGGCAAGTATTTTTTGAGGGTCCCATTTTCGTCGCTTTAGCATTTTTAATTGCACTTAATCTTCTGATTCAACTTGTCAGCGTGATTGGTATTGAAATCTGGAACTACGTCAATTCCTCTTTTATGATCTACAGGAATGAGGACTCAATCCTATCTTATCTATACAGTAATTTTTCTTCTGTTCTTATCAGAATATTGGCGATCTCTCTGTTAATAGCTCGTTAACAAGACTCTACGTTCCAATCTACAAATCTTTTACATTGTAAATTTTTAAGTCTTAACTATTCCTATTTTTTATTTTATTTTTATTTATATTTTTATTTTTACTTTGTATCCTTTTTCTATTTGGAACCAAATTTTTTTGTCTCGAGCGAAAGTCACGTGATCCTTTCAACTTCCATTCTCTTTCGATCATCCGCATACTAACAACAATGCTTTTTGCGATGCTCAATTTTTCGGCTAAGTTTGTGTCAGTTTGCCACTTTCACCATCAAAGTTAATGATTTAATTCTAAAGAAAAGTATCACGATTTCCGTGATTCCAACGTGTGCTTCTCTACAAGTGGATTGATTTTGAATATTTTTGATAATTCACCGTGACCTCAATCTTGTGATTCAGCGCTTTGCCTCAGATGAATTTGAACTATTATCGATTTCTGCATTCAAGATTGATCGAAGTTTATATATATGATGTCTATTAAAACAGGAGTGACGTTTTGCTTAAAAAAATTTATTTCTAAAAAGTGAACATTAATTTAAATTAATTTAATTTTCTACTTTATATTCCTTACGTAATTTTTATATCGAAAATTAGTCACCTTCAGATCTTCTGTTATGAAAAGAAGTCAATTCAGGAATAACTATGAAATTTCTTCTATTCTAATCCATAGTGGATATTAACAATTTTACTGTTTTAATTATAAAATTGTTATTGTATATTATGATGTATTATATAAGTTTATTTCGTTTTTATGATCTATTTCTGATCGCTTCCAAAGTGTTTACATTTCCATCTGTTCGGTGTTGTTTTCTTCAGCAAAGTCCAGCTAAACACTTCTCAACAAATTGTTTAGTGATATCCTGAGTCGTGTTTCTACCCCTGGCCCTCGCCCATCATGCCCTCCTCGAACATTGTTTTCACAGTGCCTTCAAGACCGCTTTTTTGTACTTAACCGGACCGTCCAGTGGTTCCTCCTGCTCCAGGAAACTCCATGATCAATTTATTCAGTAAGTTTACCATTTTCTAATATTTATAGTCATTCTTCCATCAATATTATTTTCAATATTTCCTATTCATATTACTAAATTTATTTAAACAAGCGTGCTTTCGAATATAATATATATACTATATATTTTCTTTTCGCCAAAAAGCCGAACGAGCTAGTGGGTCTAAAGGCCCAGATGTCTTGGTTTTCGTAGTTTTAACACCTCCTTCTATTTTTCATAATTTATTTATGTATATTTTTTTACAGATGCGTTAGGAAATTTTTAGTCGGCAATTCTACCTGCCCCATCACTTTGTATTATTTATCTATGGCATTGTTAACACTATACAGTAATGTATTTCTTTTTGTTGCTTATACTCTTGTTCTGTGGAAGCCCTGCCATCCGGCAATTCTGTAAGATTACAGCATCTAAGCCTGCACCTGCCATCTCGCTCTTCAAGCTTATCGAATCGTGCCCTAGACCACTCAGCTTTTTCGTAATCGCAATGTTAAGTTTTTAAGCTCGAGGCCATCTGCGATCTCGAATTTTCTGGTTAGTTTATAGAGCTTACTCATTGGCAAATCAAATCGATAAGGTCCGATCGCATTAGAGCTTTTAGTTTGAACATACTTCAACTAAAATACTTCTCATCGCCATAAGAGGATGTCTTTACCAAACTTAATTTTTGCATTAGCCTATAGTAGCTTCAAGGCTATCTGCCTTACAGATTAGGACAATCAGAGCCTGAATACATAGAAAGCTTTTGAGAATGAATCCATTGCCCATCGTAATCCATGACAAATGAACCAATATCCATCATTGTTTAGATGATTCTCTGAGAGACCTGCACTCCATATAGTGCGTGAGCTATTTAACAAAGCTTCCCATCTAACATTCCAAGTTACCAATAGCTTTGTAGATCCTACGTGAGTCTATCTCGCAACTACGCTTGCATGCAGATAGGCGTGTAAAAGCGGAAGACCTCTCCGCACGCAGCTCGCACCGCTTTCCCGCTCAACGCACCGCCTTGACGAATATCGGTCAGGGCCCACCCATCCCTCCTAGCCGCAGGCACCAAGCCCTCGGACAAGCAGGCAACTTTCCCCTCGCAAACATGTTTCACAAGCTCGCAGTCATCTGGGCCGTTGGTCTGCGCCGCAGCAATCATTTTGGATTGCCAAAGTATCAAGCGCTGATCGCTTGGCACACTCTTTATGCTACCTCGTCAATGGTTCTGATCTGCTCCTTTCGCCTACATGGACTTCTCAAGCACAGATCCGTACCACGCTATTTACCAGCCTCGTCGTATATTTCAATCTCCTCCGTACCGTCACATCCTCATTCATCAATCACGCTCTCCTCTCGATTTCCGGCGCACGCAACCTCCGTTCCTGTCTCCCGGTTCTCACCTTGTCTCTCGTCCCTTCTCCTTCTGGATTCCAGGGAGCGCTCTGTCCTTAATCACGAGCGTATTTGTGGGCGGCCTCACACCGCATATGTCATAAACCGCTGCCTATATTCTTTAACCGTTACTGCACATGCGTAAAGCATCGCCGCAGTCCGTCCCGCTGTGCCGCGCTCTAACCTTCTTTTCTATCTTTGTTCTAAAAGGTTATACATTTTTAGCTCGTCATCCGGGTCCGTCTCCTTCAGTGGGGTCTCGGCCCATCCTCGCATCTCTTTTACAACAGACAACCCTGTTTCTGAACCCTCTTAAGCCCCTTCAGGCCCGCCTACCAGGGACGCTCGAATTCACGAATGCTCGTAAACGGTTTCATCGTTACTCTTCTCTTTCCGCGACCGCGCTCTCCTCACGTGTCGCGGCGATCGTTGGTCAACTCTCGCAGACGATAACCTTGCCCTACTCCATAGGCGCGACTCCCTCCCACATACATCTTAGTTGCACTCAGTCATCATTAGTGAGTGAGGATCATCGTGTTAATCCGCGCCCCTCTCACATTTCTCTCCGCTCCTGATGTCCTTGCTCACTAGCTTCCGAGCAGTCCAGCCGCCACTTACTCTGTCCAGCAGTGGATACACCTTCTCATCTTCTAAGTAACCTTACGAAGCCATTCTTATTCGACAAATTTTCCGCGAACCTTGTTCATCTCCCCTTCTCCTACCTTTCGCGAGTTAACACAATGTCGTCCACCTACATTGAGGATTCAGGCAGACCTCCCTTCGCGCATGCCCGTCGCCTTGCTCCCGACAAACTTAATGCTGCCATAATTGTTTGAGCAAAGTCCGTTACAAAAGTGGCTTTCTTCCAAGCAGAAATTCGACCTCTAAACTTCTGAGTGATGCCTTACTCCCTCTTCAACCTCGTCCGATCTAAACCTTAACCCGGTGATTACCGACACCCACGGCCACCGGGATTAGCGTGTCTATGCATACACTGTCCTCGCTGATCCGGAACTCCCGTCATCATGATATCCGCATATTTACTTCGTCACCCGCGCGCTACCTGCACACTAGCCAATTTCATACCGCATAATGCGTTTCCGGGAGATCGACCTCCTTTTTCTCGAAAATTGATTTGGTAAAAGTTTTAGCCAGAATCCCCCACGTCACAAGTCTCGCGCGGTATGCAAATAATAGGGGGTTAATATACTTCGGCCATTGTTTTGGTTTCTTCGAACTCCTATCTTTAGGACTCTAGGCCGGTATATATTGCTGCCCGATGTTATTCCAACGGCAAGGTTCCATGATTTGCCGTGCTTCGCGTTGACCTGCCTTATTTGGTCTCTGCTTATCGCCTTAGCGACTCTCTCTACTAGCAGCTCTTCCCAGACAGGAACAAGAGTCGTCTCTCAGCCTTCTTTACGCGCAGCCGTTTTCCCGTCAGCAGCGTATGAGTTTCAGTGCTCAGATTCGCGCGACATATTAACTCTCTCGAATGCAGTTGCCTTCAGCGTTACTTACCAAGCTTAACCTTCCTCGGACCCCCCTATTCGTCGTTCTCTTCAAAGTCTCCGCTCTCTCGGGAACGTGTGTCTTTGCTATGTCGCTCTTGTCACGCCATGCCATGACACGCAAGCGACAGACCTTTGTCGGTTATTCTCTGGACGTCGCTGATCCTTCGATAAACTTGATCGATCTACCAGTCTTTCATTGCGCCCCTTCTAGCAGCGCACACACTCTCTTGCCCCGTAACTTCTGCCCTTCATGCATCTTTTCGAACTCTTCGCATCAGGGCTGTACATGTCTTCCTCTGCCTCACACTCCTCCAATCGTAGTCCTCGATCTAGAATCTGTGTAAGCCCCCGTGGTTTCGCGTTTTTCGGATCTCACTCCGATCGCGGAGGCGCAGCGCTTCTCGCCTGCCTCCTTCTTGGTCATCGCTAACGACCTAGTTTATCTCCCGCATCCCACCTGCCCCGAACGCACTCTCACCCATGATGCTGTTCGATCAGCGTCAGTTCCCCCGCGTTCTTGCTTTTATGCAAGCCGACGTACCCGATTGAAGCTTGCGCATGGCGTACGCTGCGTTTCTTTTTAGCGAAAGCCAACCTCGCGAGTGTTCCGTGTCCCTGTATAGCTGCTTTCCGTGAAGAGATTGCTAGCTATCTACCTTGCCACTCTGGTCGGTGAGTTTCACACACTTCCGGCCATCGCCCATCACGTACGCCATTTACACTTCGGTACCGTGATTAACAGGTCTCCCCGTTGAGGCACTCCGTCATCTCGACAGTTTTATTGCTCAGTTCAGCCACCGACGTTCGTCACCGTTAAGGGTTGTGGATATTCCGGCAGAACTCTAGCTCTTTCCGACGCATTTGCCATTTCTGCCTCTTCGCTTTAACATCCGATTACCCGAGGAGATTGTCCCGATCTTACAGCAGCCGCTCGACGCGTATAGCCCCTTCTCTCGCCAGACGTCACACCTTTTAGACTGGAGGTGGTGCGTGAAGTCATCAATCCAGCAGCTTGAATCTGCTGCCAAAGCTTGGCTCTGCGAAATGCTTCCTACGCTGCTCTACCGCCGCCCTGCTCGCGGAGCCGCTATCTTACCATACGCTCGTCTATGTATTATTCCACAATACACGATGGTTTACTCATCCCCCTCGCACTAACATTCGCCGCACATGAGTCTCAAAGTTCGGTAAGGACACATTTCTGCATCTTGCTTGTTCCGTCTCACAGGTACGGTTGAAGCTTGGCACTACACAAAGTTGCGGCCTTACTCTGCCGAAGCGTATATCGCAAGGCTCGCAGAGCTACTGCCAGCACTGACCCTTGCGTTCCAAAGCCAGTCTTGTCTCGTTGCGTCCAGATTAAGCCGAAACCTTGCGACCCAGGCAGCCAACTCCACATGGACGGTGCCAATACTCGGCGTTCCCTCGTACTCTTTCAACGGCTCTACACACGACCGTACTCACGTTTACTATTAGACGCACTCTTACTGCTTCTCTTGGATCGGGAACGCCGTTTATCCCTTGCAAATACGTCTGCGTCGAGATCCATTTCTCAGGTTCTCTCTCTTCCACCTGCGCTCGGTCGGCTGCGTGGCTTTTCAATTCCATAGTCCCCTTACTGT
>JABUQX010139078.1:7500-19607 GCA_015478945.1 Trachelipus rathkii | reverse complement strand
TCTCACTCTGTTTGAGTCATATTTGTAAACTTTTACTATTTTTCCTAAAATTCCACATATTTCTTGGTTTGAAGTCATCTATTAAAAGACCTAAATCACCCACTTGGTGTGATTATTTTTCTGCTAACAATTTACTTCTTTTGCAATAAGGGGATATATTCTTTGATCCATCTTTTCCAAAACAGATCAGCAAGATACTGAACTTGTTTCCATCTTTTAAATAAGAAGCAATCTTTATCTTGAAATAAACCTGGTGGGAATGTTATATTGCCTTTAAGGGTTAGTAGATGATTTGGTGTCAAAAGCTTCTAAGTTTTCTAAATCATTTGAAAATTTTGTTATTGGTCTATTATTTAAAGGAATTCTATCTCACAGAACAAAGTGTTCAAGTTATCATCTGTCAACCTTATTGGCTGTTCTAAGAGTGAAGCTTGTAATATGTTTCTTACATTTCTAATGTGTCTCTCAAAATGACCTCCTTTATGAGAACCATGAGGGGGTTGGAATAGCCACTGTATTTCTTTTTGCTCAAAGAATTTATTTACTTGCTTATTATTCCAATTTTTAACTTGTCCTTTCAATTCTTTGTTAGCTTTTACAAAATTCAATCCATTATCTGATCGGATCAATTTCACATTGCCTCTGCGGCTGATAAATCTTCTTAGAGCATTGATAAAAGCATCAGTATCTAATGAATATAACATTTCTAAATGTATTGCTCTACTACTTAAACATGAGAATATTAATCCATATCTTTTTTTTCTCTTACTTTCCTTCTTCCTTTTATTACAAAAGGACCAAAGGCGTCTATTCCAATGCTCGTAAATGGTGGTATATCACATTTTAATCTATCTTTGAGCAAATCTCCCATCAACTGCTGAGTTGGCCTTGTATCGAGCTTTCAGCATATTATGCAATCTTTTAGGATCTTCCTAATACTTCTGCTTGCTTCAATGATATAGTACTTCTCTCTTAAAGCATTTAAAACTGTTTGTTTCCTAAATGTCCATTAATTCTATGGTAATGTCTCATTATTAACATTGTAACATGACTATTTGGCAAGATAATTGGATGTTTAAAATCAAATGATACATCATTCAGATTTTTGTTTCTCCCACCTACCCTTAATATTCCATCATCATCTAAAAATGGTAGGAATTTTGCCAAAATGTGCCTTTTTGGTAAAGCTTCTTTCTTTTTTATTTTGTATTGTATATCATGATATTCTTTATTTTGTACATATTTGTAAATAGCCTTTTCTGCATCTATTTAAAACTCTGTATTTCTGCACCTTTTTCCAGGTTTTCTATGCCAAATTTTCTTAACTTGTCTTAAAATTCCATAGTACTTTTATTTAAATTTCTCCAATCTGACACAGAATTTATGAGCTTGTCTGTTGAACTTTCTTGTAGTTGTAGCCATTACAGGTTTTACTTTTTTTTATAATTTCATCATTTTCAATCTAATTTATGTTCTATATTTTGCTTAGGCCAATTAGCTTTGTCTTTGTGTACAAAAATTCAGGACCAGTGCTCCATAGTTTATTGTTCAATAAACTCGATTAACAGATATCCCTTATACTTGCTATATCTGCTATATTTAGCTTACTTGGTACATAATTCCATTGCCTTATATTTGTTTGTGATCTGAAATAGTTAACTCTATTGTGTACAAATTTTTCTTTTAAATCTTTTTGATTCATTTTAAATATTTATACAATTCACTATCTATCCAAAAATACTCTTGACTTATGTTTATATCTAATTCATCTTTTAAATTTGGTGTATGTTAACTGCTAATTTTGCTGCACATCAATTCTATTCTTGGGATAGTTAACATCAAATTTTATTTAATTGGTTATCCAATCTGGTTTATTATAACACCACATGGCAACAAATATATTCATCATTCTCTCCAATGATCTTATATATGCTTATGCTGCACATGCCGAAATTTGTGAACCATCTGAAAAATAATGTTATTCTACCTTTTTATACTTTAGACAATTGGATTGATTGCCTAGGAACTTGAAAATCATTTAGCTTATTAACATCATTAAGCCATTTTATGTAACTTTTTTTATATCTGATGGAATTTCATTATCCCAATTAATTTATGTTGACACATTAAATTTTTGAAAAATACTCTTTTTAGTTACTATTAGTACCGGGCTAATAAATCCCAGCTAGTGGATCATATATTGAAAAAATGCAACTGAGTATGTTCGTTTTTTGTCCAATTTTTAATTTGTATATCAACTCTAGCTTTCATTAAATCTATTTCTGCGTCCCAACTCTAAGCCAGTACTTTTTTGAGGTAATTCATGTAAAAGATAAGTCTATTTCCTTTAAATATCTTTGCCTCAATCTTTTTGCCAATATTTCTAAAAACAATATTCTTCGCGAATTTACTTGCTACTCTGATGCCGATTTAAAACGCACTTAATTTTTAAATTCTTTAACTCCTTTATAAAGCATAGCTATTAGTCCTCATTTTTCTGATATTCACAGACTTTAAACAATCATTAACATAGAAATTAGTATGGTATCTTTGGCTAGATTATTGAATTTTCTTCTTCAATTACATTTGTAGGCTTTGTTTCAAGACATAATTTCATTGAAGGTGAGGCTCACCTTCCAAATATGTGGACTTAAACTCATATTCTTCTGGAGCTTTTATCGTTAAATTACCTCTGGGAACCATAGGAAGCGGCTTGATTGTCTTGATCTTTATCAAGTACCTGTATTTGATAAAACATCTTCTCTATATCTGCCATGAAAGCATATTTCTCTTTCTAAACCTTAAAAGGATTGCCTTGTAGATTGAAAATATAGTCCTGGACCTGTGAGTTAACTATTATGTTAAAGAAAACCATTGTATGTTAAAGCTGGCATTGATACTACTCTCATTTTTTTCTTTTGTTTATGATGTACTCTATGGTGTGTTAAATAGAATCTGTCATTGTTTAATAGTTCATGTTGCGTCAACTTTTTCTGCAAATTAAGCCTTTCAGCATTTCATCTATGTTACTCACAATACTGGTACAAGATATTCTTTATCCTTCAAAAATTTACTTTTTAATGAGAACAATCTTCTAAAGCTTGATATTTGTTATTAGGAAAATGCTGATTTTCTTTTTTAAATTGTAAACCAACTTGGAAATTTACCTGTGTTTGTTCTTTTCAATGTATTTTCAACCTTATTTTTCACTTTAAATCTTCTACACTATCACAAACTTGTTCTGGATTCCTTTTCAGAAAATTCTCTAAGCAATATTTTTCAGTAAGATTATTATCTTGTTCTTGGATTGTGTTTTAGACATCTTAAGCCATAAATGCTGGGATACCCCTCCGGTGTGTTGAACCTTGCAAGCCCAACCAAATATGCACTAACTGAAAAGGAGAGTTATAATCACCTTTACTACTTCTATGGGTTTTAACAATTTACTTTGATTCATTTCCTATTAATAAAACCTATGTTTTGAATTTTATGAAGTTGAAGGGCACCTGACTCAAATTATTCTAACCCATTTATTTTTGATAGATGGGAGACGTCTCTATTTTAAAGGACCAATTTTCTTTACAATATACATTATTGATGGTTTCAGATTTCCTCATCTCAATATCATAAATTTCTAAATTGTTTAGAATGTATGTTTTTATTTTATGTTGACCATACATAGTAGTTATATCTATATTTTTATGAGGTTTCATATATGACATACCTAGTTCTGCAGCTAAATTTAAATCCATAAAACATGCTGATGAATATGATCTAAACCCATGTATGTCTTAATCACTTTATCTTTACCTTTAAGCTTGATTTTAACTGGCACGGCAGGATAAAAATAGCTTTCTATTACTTACTTTTGTCTGAAAGGTTTTTGCTTCACATTACTTCCTGATTCTTCTTGACTCTACTTTCTTATCTTTATCCTTGTAAATCACAGTGAGTGCTGCTGTGGAGTGGTTGAGCGTCATCTTTGCTCTGTCTTTGTGCAAACTGCCCACTATCTTTTTCTCTTGCAGAAAGGCTGTTAAATTTGGCTTGTTACGATCTTTTCACATTTTTCTGGCTTTTTACAATTACTACTAAAGTGATTTGATCTGAGCTTAAAACAATTTTATTGTCTTTTTAATTGAACTTTGTATTTCATCTTGGCTTTGTTTCTCCTAGAATTTTGCATTTAAATTATACTGATGATTTATTCTTGTTTTGCAAAAATTACCAAAACTGCCATTTATATTATTATTATTATTATATTCATTGTATTCATTTTTAATTATCTATTTTTATTTTTTATTTATTTATTTTTTTTTTATTATTACATCTTTAATAAATTATTCCACTTTTCTCACAAAGTTTTCATTATTATTACTATTATCTATTCATTATATCTACTATTATTAACTTTATTATTATTACCATTATTCTTATTTTTATTGTACCTTATTATTAGTTCATTATTATTATTATCTTTATTGTTTATTCTATGGCATTTATTATTTTCTTTTATATAAAGTGACTTACCTTTCACCTTGTAATTTTGGCTTGTTTGGCTCTAGTACCTAATGCCAGTTCTCCGAAAAAACCCAGGTTGGTTAGTTGTTCATTAATCCTTGCTTTTATTTCAAACTTGTGAATGTCCTAAATTTTACCCTTTTTTATTTTCTTCATAATACTATCTACTTTATTTCTCCACTTATCACGTTGTTTGTAGGGAAGTTTTTTAACTATTGTATACTGCGGACCTGAAAAATTCACTTCGATACACTGCTGTTATGCCTCCCATTGCATTATTAAATCGATCTTTAACAAAGAGAAAATCTGCCATGGCTTCTCCATCTTTATTACTTAATTTTCATTACCAATCTCTAACTTTTTTCCAAATAGTATTAGCCAATAAGTTGCCATTTTTGATACATCTTTTCACAGTTTTTCCTGGGACCTATGGTAACATATTTTCATTCATATGCTTAAAACTTCAACTATATTTTCTGCTTTACCTTCTGTATACTTGATTAAATAAGGAAAGCTTGTTCATTTCATTTTCACATTTTCCTTCTATTTTGGTAAGTTAAAAACATAAAAAGAAAATCTTTTTAAATTAAGGCGTCCTTTTCCAGAAAATTACTTCAGGCTAACATATTGGGAACGAGGATTCTTAATACTACTTCTAAACTTTTGTTCTTAAAATTCTACTAGTCTAGACTCCTGGTAAATTATTTCAGCCTATACTTTATTTTGTTTCTGAAATTTACATTTTTATTTCTGCTTCTACACGTGGATCCCTCAATATATCAAATTAGGAAGATCTCGTTGTTGTTCATTTTAATTAAACCTCTTGTCCTAAAATTTTTTTATATGACTACTATGTTGGTACAAATCTAAAATTTTCTAGTTCCTTTTTTCGACCAAGTATTGCTCGTTGCCTCTTGTAAATTTGATTTTATTTTTCAATTTCGAGCAACCAAGATGTTGCTATTGGAATTTTTTGCACTAGATTTACTTACTTTACTCAATATATTACTAGCCACTATCTTGTGGTCTTATCCTTGGTTCATATTTGTTTGATATTTGAAAGTATTATTTGCCAATTCATAATATGGCTTTAATTTTAATGTAAGCCACCTGCTATATTTTATCTGCCTCTACAGATTCTGCTATTAATTCATACAAGTATTTTTAAGGATTCTACTTTGCATCTAATTGTAATTCATCAGATTTTATTTCGAAACTTAAACCTTAAATTTAATAAATAAAATTTAATTATCTTTAACTTGAATTAATTTTAAATGTAACTGTATTTGATTTTTTTTTAAAGTTTACCTCTTCAGTTGTCAATTTGCCAATTACATTGTCGATTTCTTTTGTTTGTTCGATATTGCTCATTATTATTATTATTTTTTTATTATTAAAAATATTAATAAAAACTATTAAAAACCACTATTATTAAAAAAAAAAACTAAATATTTATCGAACTCATTCACTCATTTTATTTTATATAAAATAAAAAAAAATAAAAGAACGGATGTTGCTTTTAACGACAAATTTATTATACAGATAAAATTTTTTATTTATATATATAAGTTACCTGTATATATTTTTATTTATTTTATTATTTTTGGTAATAGTAACTTAAGATTAACTTAATTTTAATTAGCTTTTGGGACTGGCTTTCTCACGTCTCATCCGGATCAGCTTCTGTATTTTTCATCCAAGCCTTCTTCTAATTTAGAAGAACTATAATAAAAATTCTTAGACATGAGTGGGGAAAATACTCCATTCGAATTTCTTCTTTATTTGAACATATTGGAAATATACGAATATGTTCTAAAAATATAAAAATATAACAAAACTATAAATATATAAAAGTACAAATACTAAATGCTAAAAAAATAGAACATAAGTAAGATTATATAACCATAATTATCCAATTATTGGATTGAAAAATAGTTATTCCTGTTAAAAGTATTCAATTTAAAAATTATTATTATTTTTGGACTTTTTTATATTTTTGTCCCTATTAGTTTAAAATTTTGAAAACTCATAGATGTTACTTTTTTAAATTAATACCACATTCACACCAACTATATTAATACCTATAAAAATAACTACCTTCTAAATTACTGATATTTGGATTTCTAGAAATGGCTGAGATTAGGGTGGATTGCTTATATTACTTAATTTGTAGGACTGCTGCTTTATTAATAAAGTTGCTTGAAGATTGTTGACTCTAATCATATAGCTGACAAATTCCTTAATTAAATTTCTCCTGGATGAATTTTTTAGCTTTTGTAGAGTTTCTTTGATGTTCTCAGGTTTCTTCTATAGCTTCTTTATTAATTACTAAGTGATTTTTGCTGGCTTTTAGGATTAGCTGAAGTATAGTCAATGTAGTAATTCCACCTTCAATAGTTTTTCTTTGTGGAAATTGAGTAAGCCTGCTTTGAATTATAGATGGTACTAAGTCAGTCTTCAATATTCTTCCTAATGTTGCATTGAAGGTTCAAATTCTGTACTTTGCTTTATTTTCTCAATTGCTTTGGCAAAATCAGATTGTTGCTTCAATAGCTGGTTTGAATTTCTACAATAGCTTATATTGCTGCAGTATCTCCTAATTTACTAGTTTTTTCTTAATATTCGGCTTTTCTGTAGCCTTTATTCTTTTGCAAGCCCTTATTTGTCGCCGCACCCTATATTCTGATTTCCTCAGCAATTTGTCTGACAATGCCTTCGAAAAGCTTTTCTACTTTGTCTAATATTTTATTTTTACCATAGTTGATGTTCACATAGTAATGAAAATTTTTCTTTGACTAATTTTTTATTCCTATTTTTCGTTTTTATATTTTCATTTTATTTATTATTTTTTCTTTTTATATTTAATGGAATAAGTGAACGAAAAAAAATGTATGTATAATATATTATATATTATTATATATAATATATATATATATATATTATATATTATATATATAATAATATTATATATATATTATATATATTTATATTATCATACTATATCTTATATATTATATATATATATATTATGTTATATATATAATACATTCTTTAAAATATGTATACATGTTTATTTATATGAATGCAACAGTATGCCATTTTTATAGATAATTATATAAAAAGATAAAGAGTATATATTATATATATATATATATATACTATATAAGAGCGGAGGCGAGATGGTGATTGATTGGATTTGGAAGTTGTGTAATAAAGGCGTTTTGGAAGGGTCTAGAGTTCCAAGGGGATTGTTGAGGAGAGCGTGGTAATGTAGTACCCTTGTATAGGGTAAGGGAGAAAAGAGGGTAACTGTAGGAAATTATAGGGGAATAAGTTTATTAAGTGTTTTAGGGAAGATTAATGCTGGGTTATTTTGGTCGAAATGAGTGCGACGAGCGACTGAGGACTGATTGGTCAAGAACAATGTGCGTTTAGGAGTGGTAGAGGATTTCTCTGTGTGGATCAATCTTTACGATTGATAACAAATGATTGCGAGACAAATATGGGGATAGGAAGATAGGGATTAATTATATTTTAGATTTTATGGATGTTACAACAGCAGGCGTACTGATAGGGAGTTAATAGGGGAAGCATTTATGGCAATAGGTATTAGTGATTATATTGGTGTTGGGGTAGGCTTCTGAATGGGATCAAAAGTTTGTATGACGAGATATGTATGGTGTGTGTAAGAATAAATGGTTCCAACGGTGATTGGTTTAGGATTAATAGGGAGTGAGACAGATATGTGATGTCTCCATGGTTATTCAATTTGTGTATGGATGGGGTTATGATAGAATTCGAGGTGGGGATGGCAGGATAATGGTGTTAGAATGATGGGAGAAGGAGATGAGTGTTAGGGTGCCCCTACCTTTATGATGCGGTGATTTGGTTCATGTTGTTGGCGAATCTGAAGGAGAGTTTGAGAGGATTAGGAGAGGGATTTGCAGGGTGTTTAAAAGGAGGGTTTGAAAGTAAACGTAGATAAAGAATAAGATTATGGTTGTGAAGGACAGTCCTATGTATGAAGTGAGGTGAAATGTGTAGCCAGTTGGAACAAGTGAAATACCTAAAATATTAGAAGTATATTAAAGGATGAGAGGCGAACGGATGATCAGAGTCGTAGTAGGGAAAGTTTGTGAACTTGGCAGCAACGGTTGCATGGTGCAATTAAATCGTTGGGATGTAAAGGACGTAATCTTGAGTGCGGTACGAGTCGTTACAGAGGGTATGTTGGATTCAATGCATAAATCCATTTGGAAGCAGGAGGAGCTGAAGGTAATAATAAATTATGATCTAAAAGTTCAATTGTGTTCAGATGGACAATCTTAGGGGCATGCTAGGCTGTGAGAAGAATTAATAAAATGAGGATATGAAAATAATAGAAATCTTGTGTGGTATGAACAAGGGGTAAATGAGAGAATAAATGGAAAGTATGTTGAAATGGTTTTGGTCACTGGGAAGGATGATGATAGTGGTGGTAGCGGATGTATAGTGGGAGAGTGTGTTGGGAACCGACCGCTGGGAGACGAAGAGAAAGTGGATTGAGGCGTGGGGAACGAATGTCTGAAGGAGAGAAATGTGAAGTGGTAGAGGCGAGAATTAAGGTGCATGATAGGGAAGCAATGGGCGGGGTTTTGTATGTGGGCATGGTGGGCCCACCTGGGCCAAGGGATAACCCTTACAGTTTTACGATTTACCATAGTGAGGGTCCGTCGCGGTGGATCCCATTAAGCTTTAGGGTGGATTTTCTGTCCTGTGACGAGCTTTCACTAATTAATGCGTGACAGAGGGCGGTAAGGCTGCGGCTTTTTCTCTTTCGAACATTTGTCATATCTCCTACTGCTTTCTTTGTCCGATGCTTGTAGCGCTCCTTACTCCCAATGTTGGGAAATAAAAGAGGGAAGAAAAAGAAAGGAAAGGAAAGGGAAAGGAAAAGGGTATATATATATATATATACTATTAGTATAATATTATATATCATATATATTATATATAATATATTAGATATATTATAGTATATATATATTATATATATATTATATATATAATATATATATATATATATATATATATATATATATAATATATATATATATATATATATATTATTATAATATATATATTTAAGTGAAAATTATATTTTTATTTCATTGTGAACTTCTTTAAAAAAAATCACCTCCTACGCTATTAGTCGTGATACTAACATACTTTGTTAAATTATTAAAAAGAACTGGATTAAATTATTAAAGTTATTTGAAAAAGAACTAGATTAAAAGATTTGTGCCTCTCCTCGAAAACTTTAGAGAGTGAAATATATCAATTAATTGTTTAGTAATCTGATTTTAATTTTATATTTTCATTAATAAAATCTTTAAATTTCAAGATAGATTTTCACAAATTTAGCTAGTTTCTTCCAAATAATAAACTGACCTCAATACATGCTGCTCATCTTCTTAACCAGATCTTCTCCTTTCTTCTTTTTTCCTTTTTCCCAGCTGTTTTTTAATTTTTGTTGTCAGTATGAGATTATCTTCGCATGGGCTCTCGGAGGATGGAACCCTCCCCTGCCTTCTACTTTCCCACTGAAACATAGGGCAGGATTAGGCCCAGCAAGCCACTGGCCTGATTAATGAAATTTCTTTGCAAGACTTCAAGAAACCAGCCTCGGAGAAGACAGACTTTGGTAAACAGACCCCCGGAATAGATTTTGACAGGAGCTTCGAATACTGTTTTTAAAATTAGACGAACCACTCTAATATGCGCGTATAGGTGGAAGGACGGGGAGATTCTGGGAAAATGATGAGAGAGAGGAGGATAGACGTGATGGAATTGGGCGGAGATGCGAAGAGGGGAGAAGGAGAGAGGAAGAGATATGCGGAGGAGGATATGTATTGATATATAAAGGGTAGAGGAGGGAATCAGGAAGCATGGAGTGTGGGATTCATAATAGGGCCGAAGATGTCCCCTTTCATCAGACTATAGAAGTCATACACGAAAGACTTGTAAGATGTACCTTTTAAAATCAGGGAAAAGAGATACCACTTCTATCGGTATATTCGCCACAACAGTGACACGCGGAAGAGGAAAAAAGACAGTTGATGGAAATGTTGGAGGAGAATCTGTAGAAGACGGCAAGAAGGAGGGAGTGTACTGCTGCTGATTGGGAGATTTCAATCGCAAGAGGGAAGGGGAGAAGAGACGAGGTGGAGGACAATGGCTAGACAGTATTGGATAGGAGAATAAGGAATATTGAGTAGGGAGAGATGCTGAAGAGTTTCTAGTCTGGGGAAGGGATTGAAAATCTGAATTTTTTTTTCCAACGAAGGGATGCTCATAGCGTTCACAAGTATTAGGGATGGAAGCAATGTGCACAGTGAGAATTTGTGCATAAGATCTCATTATAGACGCAAATCGATCGTCTGATGGTAGGATAATAAGGAATGTTTAAGTAATACCTGGATTATAATGGATCCAGATCATAGATTGTTGGTGACGGACCTGGTTGATGAAGGCAGAAAAAGCGACTATGGGATAAAGAAACAGAGGAAATGTGCATTAAGGTGGGAATCAGCTTGAAGGAGTGTGACAAGAAAAGGGATTATATTAGAAAAATAAATGAAGGCTTAGAACAATTAGAAGGACGTCAGGAGAGATGGAAGGATACCCAAGAAACATAAGAAGTAAGCAGAGGAGACCCTAGGCAAAAGATGGTGTAGGAGGAACGAAGAAAAGGACACAACAAAGTGGTGACTGAAGAAGTGAAGGAGCAATAAAGAGGAAAACCGGTTATATTTGATGGAGAAGGTGGCCTGAAAAAATAGAACTGTACAAACAAGGGTTCAATATGTGGAGGCAAGAAATGATGCAGAGGAGTGAAAAAGAAGAGTAAAAGAGAGCTGAAGAGAGACGCGCCCCGAAGAAATGATGGCAGATGGGAGGCCAGAAAAGAAGAAGATTTTTAGACTTGGACAAGAGAAACATATAGGGGATCAAAGAGGAAAGTGTGCAAGCACAATGAATAAGCTAAGGATATTGTTTTGTGAAATCAGAGACACAAACAGGGAGGATGGGACAGGAGCACTTCAGTGAATGCCTAAATGTGATATCGAACAGGGGGAAGAGGAGGGAGAAAGATGGCAGAATAAGAGGAAGGTGGGATGGGGAGGAGATAACTATGGAAGAATTAGAGGTGTGGGTGTGAAAACGATGAAGAACGGTAAGGCGTGCCGGGAGAGATGGATACCCATATATTTGATGTTCCCCTGGGGGAGAGAAAAGAAAGAAAAATTTTTGAAACTGGTTTAATAGGATGTTGGAACGAGTGTGCATGAGTACCGAAGGTGGTCGAAAGTCAATAAGTCCAATTATATAAGGAAAAGGAGACACAGGAGACTGTAAACTACAGGGGAATTTCCTTGTTGAACCACTGGTAAAAACATATGAGAGAATTTTCGAGAAAAGGTTGAGAATAGTAGGTAGAGCCCAGCCTGGGGGCAAGGCAGCACGGATATAGAAAGAACCATAGCCGAACGGATTCCTCTTTGTCTTTCTGATAAAGTTACGTTGAAAAGTAATGGAAGTTAACA
>JABUQX010139078.1:0-2500 GCA_015478945.1 Trachelipus rathkii | reverse complement strand
GCCCAGTGTATGTATTGGCAACCCAGCCAGCCCAGTAGCCAGCGGCGCCAGCGCAACAGCGGCGCCCACGGCTGGCTGGCAGCAGCTGTGTGGCGGCGCCCAGCCCAATGGCGCAGCGGCGCAACCCAGCAATGGCGCAGCAGCAACAACAACAATAGCCTTAGCCAATGGCCAATAATAACCAACTTCGCTGTATCAGCAACAATAGCCAATATGTAATAACAACAGCACCAATAACAATCAATAATAGTGTGTGTGGCCCATTTTGTGCGCGGCTAATAATGAATAACAACAATAACCAGCTTATCAGCTAACCCAATAATAATAACAATAATAATATCTTCAACTAGCGCACAACAACAATGGCGCAGCATAACCAATAACACCAATAATAATAACAACCAACAATATTTTCTTCAGCAGCTATCAGCCAATTATTGAATAATTAGATCGGGCCAGGCCGGAATATTATTTCTCTACTAAATAACAAAAAATGCGAAAAATATGACAGTATATACTATATAACAAGATTTAATTTTATTCACAATAAATAATTAATAGAAAGATTCAAAAAAATAAAAATAATTTAGTATATCTTGGAGAAAGCTTATTGAAGATCAGATAAACCCTTCAGGCAAAAAGTCACACTCAAACAGTCTTAAATTAATAATCTTGTAAAGTTAGCTTTATAAGTTCCATCCTACAAGTGGTGAGAGAAGGAGACTACTTTATTTTACCAGGTAGAGAATTCCAAACATAAATACAGGAGTATAAAAAAATCAGTTAGACATTTTCAACTTTGGGATATAAGAAGTACAAAATTAGTGGGTAAGGCATGAATTCATTTGTGAGCATCTGGAGCAAGCGGGAGTATTTCAGGAAAATAAAGGTAATTTATTATTCTATATACAGTTTCAACGAGTCTTAGCTTATAAATGTCATTTACTTAAGTATACTAAGTATACTAGCATTTTTATAAATATCAGAAGTATGAGTAACATCAACATACTGAGCAAAAAAACTCTAATTATATCTTATTTTGAATAACCTGCAATCGGTCTCTTCGCAATGAAGAGATCAAGTGTCCCTCTAAGACGCAACAGCATAGAATAAGCTAGAATAAACAACACTATAATACAGTTTTAGCAGTTTTCAGTGACAGAAACTTACCTATACGAAAAATAACTTCAAGAAGTCGTGAGGAATTTGACATTACATAATTGACATGGTCATGAAATTTCAGACTCTCATCAATCACAACTTTTAAAAAAGCTAGCCTTTTCAATACACTCTCCATTCACCTTCAGATCCAATGTTCTATCTGGCAATGGTGTAAAAAGCATAGATTTTGTTTTTACAGCATTAAGAGAGAGAGCCTCCAGAAACAACAATTTTCGCTCCATGAGAGAGAGCTAAGGAGAAGCACTTTGTCAAAACCTCATTATCGAAAGCATGGAACATTAAAAAGATTTATGGGCAAATGTCAGGAAATAATTCAGATCATTAATATAAATATTAAAAAGAAGAGGCCCAACACAGCTTCCCTGAGGCACGCCAACATCAACCTGAACATCAAGGGAACTCTCACCATTGATCTGAACAAATTGGGTCCTGTTGGTCAGGTAAGATCTTAAAAAGTCATGAGCAAGACCCCTAACACCATATCTATGAAGTTTATGAAGCAATATATCATGATTAACTGTGTCAAAGGCCTTACTTAAATCACAGAATACACCAGCAACATAGCACTTTCCTGAAAAAGCTTTCAGCGCCTTCTTGGTTACTTTAGTAATAACATGTAGAGAATCACGGCCTTTAGAAAAATCAAATTGATTATCACAAATTGTTGCCAGAAAAGTAGTTACTCACTCTAATAAACAAAAGCCTTTGAAATATTTTAGAAATAACAGAGTATTGATATGGGTCTATAGTTACTCAGACAAAACCTACTTCCAGATTTCAATATCGGAACAGCTCTTGCATGCTTCAAAGAATCAGGAAAGACTCCGTGTACGAGACAGCAGTTGAACAGATCGCATAGAAGACCCGAAAACCACCGTTCAGCCATTTTCAGAAATTTAACAGGGATATCATTAAGATTATTCGAATCCTTCAGGCCCCCAATAACATCTATAACCTCATGTCGATTCGATGGAGCTAAAAATAAAGGGTCACGGTTCACTGGAATATGATCTATATATGAACGCATAGAAGGTCCCTAGTTTACAGCAGCATCCTTTGGGAGAGAACAAAAATACTGATTAAACAAATGACTAATAGTTTTTTCATCATCACTAACATTACCATTCTGCTTTAAGACATACTTATCATGTTTCTTTCGTTCTGATATCTCGTTATATAAGGACCAGGTTCTCCTAGAAGACACAGACCTCCTCACATGATTAAAAAAAATCCAGTAGCCTGGAGTAAGCTTTAAAATACATGTAAGTTAGTTACCAGTAATAATATTTATGTGCAACGCTGCTCAACATGATTTCCT
>JABUQX010139077.1:0-10285 GCA_015478945.1 Trachelipus rathkii | reverse complement strand
CGGGCACCTCCACTCACTCATTCTTTCACATTTCTAACACCATTTACCTGCCATCCCACCTCTAAATTTATAACCGCCATCCATATACAAATTGTAATAAAGAAGACATAGCACATCCCGTTTACTCCGCCCTATTAAATCCTAAACAAATCACCATTAACACCATATCTTACACCACGCTTCACTAAAGACATAAATTCTTTTTATTCATCTCAGAAGCCTACCACCAACACCAATATCACTAACACCTCCATAACGCTTCCCATATTAACCCAATTGCAACCCTGTTGCAAATCCATAACACCTAATTACAATTTATTCTTCTTTCCCTCATTTTCTCATTCATATGTTTCAAAAATATGATCCACACATCCACTACCACTTCTCTAAACGCACCTTGTTCTATACCAATCAGTTCCTCGGTCACTCGACGCATCTTTCGACCAAAATACCAGCATATACCTTCCAACACTCAATATACTAGTTCCCTATAATTTCTTACAGTTCCCTTTCTCCCTACGTTATACAAGCGTTACTATTACGCTCTCCCAATCCCTTAATATATACCCTCCAATAAACGCATTTATACACACCTTCAATCCAATCAATTCCACCATCTCGCTCAGCTCTTGATTCTATTATCATAGTAATTCATCTTATACTGCAGGGAAATTTTACCCCTTTTTTTTTTTCCTTAACTGTTACTCTACCCATTACCTCTCCTTACTAATAACCTCTCCCCAAAATACCTATCCTTCTTGCACCATCAAAACCCACAATTCACTAACACTCTATCTACTGTTAATATTTGTCAAGATTGTTCGAAGTTTCTTTCCACACTCCCCTGAGATCCATTTCATCAGTTACAAACCATCCCTACCTCTATTCATTATTCTAAGCGCAGATTCCCCTTATCTCATTTAACTTTCGCGCGTCTTCCAGAGCTTCCTATTCCCTTGGATGTCCTCATTCATCCTCCTTCATAGCTGTTCATTTACCTCTTTTTCTCCTTACGATAACCCTTTTAGTATTCTTTTCCTCCTTATTTAAATCCAAATCTTTCTTTGAATCTCATCATTGCTTTTGTACATTCACCACCTCTTTTTTACTTTACACCGCTTATCACCCTCTTCATCTCCACCCATTCGCTTTAACAATTCTCTATTCCACTTTAGCACATCCAGACACTTTCTTTGTCATACTAACAATTTGCAATCCTTTCATTTGCCCCAATGATCTTAGTATCAATGTTCACATTCAATACCGTTTTACTAGCGAGCGCTCTTACATACTTATCCATATTAATTTTTCACCTAACTTCTCACTCTTAATTACCTACTTCCTTTCGTTCACCTCCTCTCCCATCCAAGCCCCACTAACTTAATATTAATAGACATATAATATACTATTCCATTCCTAAACCACCTAACAACTTCAACATCATCTTCAACATCTCCTTCTCTACCAACACTAAATCAATCTACTTTTCACTTCGATAATACAGTCTCTACCTACACCAACTCAGTATACTAGATACTCTTGTGTTTAAAGTGTTTACTACACACATACCTCTCTCTTTCACAGAAATCAATCACTTCCTACCATTCTATTTTCTCCCGCCACCAAACGAGCTGTTAACCATCCCTTTGTATCACCCTATCCCAACCATTCATGTCCCCAAAATATCAATCTGAAGCTCCTTACTCACCACATCTAAAACATCAGTCAGCATTATACCAAAAAAATCGTACTCTCTCCAACGTTTCCATTGGACCATACTCAACCACACATACTGACCTTTTCAAACTTAAATTTATACCATTAGATTCTAGGACTCACACAAATCAAAGTCTACCATAGGCCTTCATACCACAGTGTACTCATCAAATAAGACACTCCTTCTCTTCCTCTCTCATCTCTTCCACACCAGCACGCAAACATATTTCACATCACACCACTTAATTTCACCTTTTTCCTTTATCTATGTTTCGTGCACAGCGAGCAAATCAAATTTGCCCTCTTCAAACATCCTATCACTCTCTCCTTTCTCCAACATTATCCTTGACATCCATTACCATACTTTTCAATACATTTCCCGAATTGAAGGCCGTTTACGGCAATCACGACCTGCTCCGAGTCATACATTAACACTCATGGCAAAAGATAAGTGCTTGTGAGCGTCCAAGCCAACTACCACCGCCCTTAGTCGACTTCTACGACACGCAGCACATACTGTGGAAATTCTTTCTCCCCGCACACAATATGAGTTATAGGGATGTCGGTACGGTTATTAGAGTGCTTGTGTACATTATCAGGTTATTATAATAGGGAAAACTGTAGTAATATGTGCCTGCGAGGATTGAGTGTGAAGAATATGACGCAAAAGAAAGCTAAGCCTTATTGATTTGATCGTCTCGTATGCGTCTTATCTCCTCATATTATATATATATATTATTATATTAATATAACAGTTATATATATATATAATATATTATATATATTTATAATAATATATAAAAATCTTAATATTATTAATATATTATATATTAATTTATATATATTACATAATAATATACTATATAGATAATAATAATTTTATACGTATATATAATATTATATATATATAATTACTTATATATTATATTATATATATATCATACCAACATGCCTCATCAGAACACATGATTATCGCGGATGCCAAAAAAAATGACATCTTGCTCCTATATATAGTATGAACTATAATGCAAAAAGTATAGATCTATACAATTGTTCAATAGACATTTACGAGTATCAATTAGGTGTGAAAAATATTGAAAAATAAGAAATAAATAGTTCAATGGTTGGTGATCGAAGAACAGGCCGTAAATGAGAAACAACACGATGGATGAGCATTGAGATACGTTTTTTGCCATATGAAAGATGAAAGTCGGTGGCGTAACCTGATGTATAGCAATAGAGTGTGCCTTTAATTCCCCGATAAGAGACCGAGGAAAAGGTGATTAGTCAGTAAAGAACTGTCTGAAGAAGAGGAATTTTATAAACGGTACAGAATAAAAGTCACTATAATAGTGAATGGTTGTTTGTGAGTGGGTATGGTGTCGAGTTGTCCAGGAATGACATCCCACAATTGACGAATGATATCACAGTGAGGGTACGTCTCATCCTGTGAATCCGCTAGGTTAATATTTTAATTGAAGTAAGCTGATCGAATTATGGGGATGGGTTGAGTTTCTGTTGAACACTTCTGGTTTGATTGTTGGTGCACTCTAAGCGATACCCTAGTTGACAGGTGTCACGCATTACTAGAGTTTGTACCGACTTTGCACAGTCTACTGCAATAGTGAAGCAGATATAAGCTCGAGACCTCGAATTTAATTCTATATCACCAGTTATTAGAAGTTAGGGGGCGTACACACCAATTTACGCACCTCAAGTTCAAAGAGGTGGAGAAATAGTGCAAACGGAAATCTCTGAATCCAGACGATGCTAGGTGACTTGATCCCGGATCCACCTCCCACAGGAGGTTGAAGAGAGTTGGCTATTTGAATATATATATATATATATATATATATATATATATATATATATATATATATATATATATATATATATATATATATATATATACCATATATATATATATATATATATATATATATATATAATAACCTATACACCATATATATATATATATATATATATATATATATATATATACATATATATATATATATATATATATATATATTCTATATATATATATATATATACTCTATATATATATATATATATATATATATATATATATATATATATATATATATATATATATATATATATATATATATATATCTATATTTTAATGTGTAGAGAAAATATATAAATATATATATATACATATATATATATTTATATATTTATATATATATATATATATATATATATATACTCTATATATACTATATATATATTTGAATATATATATATATATATATATATATATATATATAGTCGCATTTTTAAATCTAGAGCCTTGCACAGATTTCATTGCTGAAAATGTCAGAAAATAAGAAAAATCGTAAGGAAACTCACCGGAGGCCCACCAGAAATATTTACAATCACTCAAAATCAATTGAAGCCGATGATACAAATACATGGCATACGAACATTTTTCTAAGGAGGGTCTCAGCTCCTGTGCTGACCCGTGAATGTTGGTAAACTAATTAAATATTGCTTCAACAAGCATATGGCAGTAAATTTAGTTTTTACACGTTCTAAACATGAAATTTGAAGACTATATAATTTTTTAGGTCATTTCCTTTCAAGGTCGTTCGTTTTCATTCTTTTCAGGTAATTTTAAACATTTCTTGTAAGTTTCATGAAAATCTGGAACTGTAATTTTTCTTCATTATTTCTTCCATATAGACAAATGTTAAAAAAAAATGAAATTTTGCTTTATATATATATATATATATATATATATATATATATATATATATATATATATATATATATATATATATATATATATATATATACATATATATATATATATATATATATATATATATATATATATATATTATATATATATATATATATATATATATAATATATATATATATATATATATATATAACTATATATATATATATATATATATATATATATATATATATATATATATATATATAATATATATATATATATATATATATATATATATATATATATACTATATCTTCTTTCATATATATATATATATATATATATATATATCAGAAGTTACCCGCATCATATCTCGAAAACTAAGATGGGTACAAGAAAAATAATAACATATATGGAATCAGCATATGAAATTTGTATGGAAAATGAAAAAAAAATTTTTAATTTTTTATTTTTATATCTCCAAAACTAAGATGCTAAAAGAAAACTAATAACATATTTAGAATAAGCGTATGAAATTTGTATGAAAAAAATGGAAAAAAAGAACTTTTAACTAAAGAATACCCCAGGGTAAACCGCAAAGATGGAAAGAGTCGGGGTCTCTCGGCCTCGAGGGGACGACGTCAGGCTAAAAAATTCATATGCTGATTCCAAATATGTTGTTGTATAAAAAAAATTTTCCTTTTCATTCCTTCAGTTACACACTGATTTATATATGTTATTGGTTTCTTGTACCTATCAGTAGTTTTGGAGATATAAAAAAAATTTTTTTAAAAATAAAAATTTTTCATTCAAATACACAATTTCATGCACACGTTGATTCCATATATGTTGTAGTTTTCTTACATCTATCTTAGTTTTTCGAGATATGATGCGGGTAACTTCTTTAGTTTGGCCCTATATATATATATATATATATATATATATATATATATATATATATATATATATATATATATATATATATATATATATATATATATATATATATATATATATATATATATATATATATTTTATATATTTAAAAATATATATTTGTATAAAAATATATTAATTCACCCATTCTTCAGCATGTTGGCATGTGTGGAGTTTTGGAGCTTCACACTATTAAAAGACTATATATATAAGAAGTATAGCATTGAAGTCGTTGTAGTACTAAATAAATAGTTAATTAAGAAGGTTGTTTGATAGTCTTGCTTACAAGCTAGCCGGGCCATTTAAAAAAAAAAAAAAAAATAGACAAAAACGATTTCCGATTTAGTAAAGAACTTTAATGGAGAAGAAGATATTGATGAGTGGATCATAAAGTTTAACCTAATAAAAGATTTGAATAATATTAAAAATGAAGAAAAAATTCTGCCTATGTTTTTAGAAGGAAAGGCATTGACAGTATATACTCAACTAAATGAAGATGCAAAGAAAAGCGGTAACGTTATAAAGCAGAAACTAAGAGAAGCCTTCGGGGAGGATCCATTCAATGCTTACTCAAGATTAATTAACAAAAAGTGGAGAGGAGAATCAGCAGATGTATTTATGATGGAGATACAAAAAATTGCAAAAACAATAGGGATTAAAGATGATTTAATGATTAAGCATGCGTTTATAAATGGAATGCCGGAATATATATGCAAGGAATTAAGGAAATTAAGAGACATTAAGGAAATAGAAATTGAAAAATTAATCGAACAAACAAGAGTATTGATTGGATTAAATGAGTACAAATGTTTGAGCAATAGATCAGGAATAAATAATGATCTAGTTAGAAATAATGATAAGGGATATTATCATTATCAAGAGGAGAGAAAATTTAGAAATTTTAATGACGAATATTATAGAGATAGATACAATAAATTTAGAGAAAATTGGAATTGGAATAAAAAAGAATGTAGGACATGCGGAAGATTAGGTCACGTCTCAAGAGATTGTTGGAAGGGTAATTCTAAAAAGTGGGAAAATAATAAAAATATTCAGGGAAACGAAGAAGATGGAGCTTATTTGCCGGAGGTAGCTTCATCAAGAAACTGAATATAGAATCCGGTGAATTACCTGTAATTAAGGTGTTAATAAACGGTAAAGAATGTAACGCACTTATTGATACAGGGTGCAATAAATCTCTTATTAGTAAAAAGATTGGAGGAGTTGGATTAGGAGATGTATGCGTGAAGGGGTTCGATGGTAAAATAATTAACACGATGGGGAGAAAAAAATATAATATTTTGTTGAACAACAAGGAAATTGAAACTGAAATGTTAATATTAAACGAAATTATAGAGGATATTGATGTTATTCTAGGAATGGATATATTAACAAAATTTGGAGAAATTATTATAGGAAAAGATGGTTTGAAATTCGTAGAAAATAAATGTGGTTTGCTAAGTGTTGATAATAATAAAGAACTAGTAGAAAAAAATGATGATATTATTATTGACGATAAAGACTTTGTGGGGTGGTTTAACGGCGATTTCTGGACAGTAAAATGGAAATGGAAAGACAAAGAACCTAAATTAACAAATAGAGTTAGTTGTTATCAAAACACTATAAAAGAAGGAATGAAGGAGAAGTTTGATGAAGAAATAATTGAATGGATAAAAGATGGAATTTTGGTACCATATAATGGAAAGGTGAATGGAATAATACCTTTAATGGCCGTGAATCAGGAAATAAAAAATAAGGTAAGGCCAGTGATGGATTTTAGGGAAATGAATAATTATACGGAATGTCATACTGGTGATGGGGTAAATATATGTGATGAAACGTTGAGGGAATGGAGGAAAATAAAAGGGAAAACAAAACTAGTAGACTTGAAGGCAGCATATTTACAAGTGAGAATCGATAAGAGTTTATGGAATTATCAGGTTGTGAAATTCAGAGGAAAATATTATGCTTTGACTAGAATGGGATTTGGTTTGAATTCGGCACCAAGAATTATGAATAGGATTTTAAAAGAAGTGTTAAAAATGGATAGTAAGATAGAAAAGGGGACAAGTAATTATATAGATGATATTATTGTTAATGAATCAATTGTGAGTGCGGCGGAGGTAGTAAATCATCTAAAGAGGTTTGGGTTAGTAGCGAAAAGTCCTGAATCTGTAGAAAATGGTCGAGTATTAGGATTGAAAATAATAAAAGGAAAAAAGGGCAATTTAGAATTCAGAAGAGGTAATAAAATTCCGAATATCAAAGAAGGGGATAATGTAAAAAAAAAGGAATTGTTTTCGATATGCGGTAGTATCGTAGGTCACTACCCTGTTGCGGGATGGGCAAGATTAGCTTGTAGCTATGTGAAAAGAATATCTCAAACGGAGAATTGGAATGAAAATATCGATGAGAATGTGCTGAAAATGATAAAAAGTATTATTGAAGAAATAAATAAAGACGATCCAGTGAAGGGATATTGGAATATTGACGATTCTAAAAAAGGAACAGTATGGTGTGATGCGAGTAATGTGGGTATGGGCATCATCTTGGAAATAAATGGAAAAATTGTGGAAGACGGGGCTTGGTTAAGGAAAAAAGAAGATTATTCACACATTAATGTTGCAGAGTTAGAGGCAGTGATAAAGGGAATTAATTTAGCGATAAAATGGGACTTAACGGATATTGAAGTAAAATCGGATTCTGCTACTGTGATTAATTGGATCAGAACAACAATAAGTGGTAAAGAAAGAATAAAAACTAAGGGAGCAGCAGAAATATTAATAAAAAGAAGATTGGCAACCATAAAACAGTTGATCGAAGAATTAGGTATTAATTTGAAATTAGAATTTGTGCCTTCGGAAAAAAATAAAGCGGATAGTATCTCGAGAATAAAGAGAAAATGGCTTATCGGAGAGGAAAATAAGCTGATAAATAATAATGTTTGTCTATTATCATTTGAGGAATTAAAAGAACTTCATAATAGACACCATCAAGGTATTGAGAAAACTTTGTTTTTAGCTAGGATGGTAGACAAAGATGTAAGGCGGAGAGACGTGAAAAAATGTGTAAGAGAATGTATTCAATGTCAATCAATTGACCCAATAAATTACGATAGAGTTGAGAAAGGTAGTTTAGATAAAGAAGAAAATTGGTCTAGGGTTGCGATAGATATAACTCATTTTAAGGGGAAAATATTTTTGTCAATGGTTGATTGTGGCCCAAGTAGGTTTTGTATTTGGAAGGAATTGATTTCAGAGTCAGGGCAAGAAATTAAAAGAAAAATAGAAGAGGTGATTTTAGAAAGGGGGAGAGTTGATGAGCTATTAATGGACAACGGTACGCAGTTTAGGAGTGAAAAAGTGGATGAATTTTGTAGAAAATGGGGGATAAAAAAGGTGTTTAGAGCGGCATATAGACCGGAAGGAAATGGTATAGTCGAAAGAAATCACCGTACGATAAAAAGGATTGCGGAAAAAGCGAATATATCTGCTCTAGAAGCTGTATTTTGGTACAATATATCACCAAAAGATGGTTTAAAGGAAGAGTCTATACCGTATAAAGGGATTTTTAATTATGATTGGAAATATCAGATTGCTGATGAGGATAAAAAAACTATTGTGGGTGAGGATATAGAATCAAAGTATAAAGTAGGGGAGGAAGTGTGGGTTAAGCCAGGAAAGAGTATCTGTACATCAAAATGGAATAAGGGATACGTAACGAAGGTGAATTCTAAATGGAATATCGATGTCGACGGGATGGCGAGGAATGTTTTGGACGTGAGAAAGGTGGTTTTACCCAATGAAGAAGTTGGTAATTATGAGCCGAAAGGTGAAAGAACAAGGAGAGATACTAATTTTTTAAGGTATAATCTACTAGGGGGAGAAAATTGATCTTTAGATCAGGGGGGCGTGTGTGGAGTTTTGGAGCTTCACACTATTAAAAGACTATATATATAAGAAGTATAGCATTGAAGTCGTTGTAGTACTAAATAAATAGTTAATTAAGAAGGTTGTTTGTGTGCACACTTTTACACTGCCTGCCACCTGCCTGCACCACCTGCCTGCCTGCCTGCCACCACTCTGCTCTACTACCTACCTACCACCTACCACCATATACTCTACTCCTGCTATACCTATATATATATATATATATATATATATATATATATATATATATATGGTGATATTTGGTTTAAAACAATCCATAGCTATCTCAAAAACTACAATAGCTACAGGAAAGGAAAACATTGTTGGAATCCTGGCAAAATTTTATTGCGAAACTGTAAAAAAAAAAAAAAAAAAATGAAAAAAAAATCTAATATCTCATTCTAATAGCTACAGCAAAGAACTATTTTGGAATCCTTGCAAATTTTAGTTGGAAAATGTAAAAAAAAAATAAATAAATTAATAAATAAAATAAATGTGTAATTTTTTTTTTTTTTTAGGAGCAGAGGACATTATATATATATATTATTTAACCAAAGGTATTACACACGGCAATGTAGGGGCTCAGGCAGGCAGGGGGAACACAGGGGGACGTTTTCCCATTACCGTAAGCGAGGGGCAGAGGAACCCCGCGAGCACTAAATACTAAGAGCGGGGGTTCGGAGACCCTCCCCGGAGGAGGGGAATTAGTCCTACCCGTAGTTCCCAGATCGAAGTTGACTCTGGCTATCCGGTGCAGTATACCCTTGAAGTTATTGCTTTGATAAAGAAAAAAGCAAAATTTAATAAGTCTATTTATTTTAACGAGTAATCAATAAAAAAGTCTCTAAATAGGCTCTCTAATCATATTACTATAATTATTAACAATAATATTTTATTTTTATTTTTTACATTTTCCTATCTAATATTTTACCAGGATTCCAAAATGTTCTTTTCGCTGTAGTGGCGGTTTTTGAACTCTATATTTTTTTTTT
>JABUQX010139076.1:50000-61949 GCA_015478945.1 Trachelipus rathkii | reverse complement strand
ATATATATAGTTAGCATATGGGTGCAGTAGTTCTTCATTTTTGACACGTCTTGATATGAAGGAATAGAGATGGAATACACTGTAGCAGCGGTAAGCCGAACTGCGTATTTTCGTTCGTGAAACACCGAGAGCGTAGCGCTCACTGTTTGCCCTTTGAACGAGATTAAGCCTAACGATCGGCGCAGGGCGCAGCCGAGATTACGTCAGTGCGAAAGCGTGCGCATACAATACGCCATTAATAGCCACATGTCGAAGACTGATCTTCAGGCCGGTCGACCCGAAAGTCGAAAATGATCCCCGTAAGGGAGATCGTTTTTACGTATCCGACGCCAATGCGTGCTCGGCATCGACGAATAAATTGCTGAATCCATCATATCGTGCTAAAATTTGAGTAGATAGCGAGGCAATCTGAGAGCATTTAGTTACAGTTTGAGGGTCCTGGGACTCACTTCTTTCTCAAACACAACATGACGTAGAAAGTTGACAGAGTATAGCCGGTTTCAGAGTTAGTTAGCATAGAATACGTCGGTGCCGGTTACTGCGGCGCCGAGTTAATAAACAACACGCAGTGTCTTTATGTTAAGTTGATCTGCAGATGCTCGAAATAATGTTCTCGCAGTCCACGTACAATCACAACAAATAGTCAGTCAAAATTTTCTTATTCTTTGTTTGCGTAACTTCAGCAATTTGATGTTTTACATACTTAAGCAGGCCCCATTAAATAGTTGTTTCACCCGTATATTTCGTTCATTCGTGATCCATTGTCCATTGATCTATTTATCTGGGATTCATATTGATCTGAGCTGACAAGGTCACTCGCCCCTGCACCAACAAGTTGTCACATTCAAAACCATTTCCAGATCCATTGACTATTGACTATTGGATCTATTGATCTATTGATCTAGTTGATTAGTTTTTACTGTACTGTGTAACGTTTACTGTGCAGGGAACAGTAAACGTCCGTCATTCACCGGTTCTTCCGACCAGTTGTGATCTATTGATCTATTGATCTATTGATCCATTGGATCTATTGACCTATTGCGTCCCATTTTTTACTAAATTGTAATCAAAGCATACGGGCCGCAGCAAATCACCAAACAAACACCACCATCTGTTCCTCTTCGTTCGGGCCCCCGACCAGCCAGACTATTGACTATTGACTATTGATCTATTGATCTATTGATCTATTGATCCATTGACATGTCACTTCTTTCACCCCAACATGTTTTACATACTCCTGGTCAGTAAATACTAAACAAGCCAACTGGTTTACCTTTCCCAGTCTCACATGACTACTGATCCATTACCGATCATTGATCTGTTGACCTGTTGATTCATTATTGATATATCGTTTTTTACAAAGTTCGTCATGTTTTTAGCAGCCTAAATCAGAACACAACAAACACCGTCTGGTTTGCCATCTCTGGATCTATTGATCTATTGATCTGCTGATTACGTCACTTTTTGTGCAATATTTGATAAACATAACATAAATCAAGTTCTTTATACAAACATCAACCAATACACGTAACAAAGCCACGCTTACTAGTATCATTTTCGAACTATGATTGGCACTCAACGAGTAGCTTAGTCCATCTTGGGAATAAATCAGTTACGCTGTCAGTTCATCTAGCACCAGTGCAATTCACAACATAACACGCCCACACTTCTTATCAACCATATCTCCAACATAACATTCAGCTAATTTTACATAACACAGTAATATTAACAAGCATTTATCATAACCTTACCTAGCTATCATAATACCTATCGGATAAAGACAGAACAGTGTTTTACCTTCGTAAAGTTAACCATTTAGTCACAACAGATACTTAATATCATTGGCATCACCAGACGAACAGCATCCAATGTATCACCCAACATAAGAGGGAACTAAAATAGTTTCTTCATTTTTTATAACATATAATTGAAAAGAGTGTTATATAAAGACATAAAAACATATAAATACTTAAAAATATGTTTATTTTAAATAGTATTACTGCGAAGGTACAAACAATACTTTCAAAGAATGTGCAGCCAGCAATACTAAACCAGCATTAGCACCGATTCAACAGCTACCACTCACAAGAGGCAACCATCCAAGCTGATAGCACAGCATTCTGTATACAGCATTATACGGGAAACCACATGTGTCATAGATTACACCATGTGCTATATGTATTATGTTCTCGCAGATTTAAGATCGCATGTGATTAATTGCTTTATTTTATAACGGTGTTGAACTGCGAGTCTCCATGCGATAGAAAATCATCGATGGGTTTCCGGGTACGACAGCGCCTCGCGGCTCAATATTGTCACCACGACGAGAACACGCCCGTTTATTAGAATCAATTACGCTGTTTCGTCCTGTTAGATACTGACTAAACGCTGATCTCGGATAACAGCCTATCTCTCTGCCTGCAGCAGCGATGTCGACGAATTATCACACAACGAATAGCGTTCACATTGACTTCTGGCAGAAATACAAGCAATGCAGCGACCATTTGGCTCACGCTTAAATATAATGACACCACAATAACGAGTGCCTCGTGAAGCAGCAACAGACAGAGACGCGGTGAGATTACGTGCCAGCGGCTGCGCTACGACGGAATGTATGCGTAACAGTCCCCTGCGTACGACTTTTTCAGCCACCAGAAGAGTAAACGTTATAATGCATCTTAATGAACATATCGTTCAAAAGTATATACTTCGCTGTATTAAAACAACAACAATACAATAAACAGGTTTCACCATGGTAATATATGTATATAGCGAGTACCCATACAGTCGTTCGACATGAAATGAGCTTGTCCAAACAAAATGTGTCTTACATTGAAAACCAACGCGCTGTCGTTATCAATAGCATGCCACTCATCGATAGCCACACACTGAGCGCCACAGCGCGCTGTGCCTCACGCCGCACACAAAACATGCGCCTACTGATAATCCGTGTGTTAACCATTCCATTGTTTTCAACAGCAGATGAGTTTTCTGGTTTCCATGTATTCTACACGATAGTTCATCATCAACCGCGTTTTCAGCGAGTTAATTCGATATAACGATAATATTATCAGATCCAGAGTCATAGAATTTACGTGCCGTGTTTAGTCACACTGTAACATTACACTTCCATATCGGCGTTGTGAAATTATGCCCTGTAGTAAGATTGATTTATATCATTCTTCTAGTAATACCGTTTCGCGTACAAAACGTTGGTGGAGTCGTATACTTCTGGGCCCCAGGCCTTCTGCATGACAGAGTGGGTTCATCTGCACTCATAAAAATAGCGCCAGCCAATGGGCATGACTGATTATCACATGCGAAAATCACTTCTTTATAAGATTGAAACCCCACACCTCTGGGATCTGATTACCTGTATATCTTGATAGGCAGACCAGTTAAGACGCCACTTAATGAAATAGAATCATTTTAAATGAGCACAATCATCGCTTCGTTCCTGCCAAAGAACAGCATCATGAGTATTATGTGTTCGCGATTACAAACATTGCTTCCGTCATGTAGCACTGTTTACACCAATTTCTAGTCTACGCACCGCTTCGTTCCATGCTGTATTCATGCTCATCTGGTCGCCATTAAGCAAACCACAACGCTAATTGACCTACAGCATTACCTAATCCATGAACAGCCACAACAAAGCCTCGCCACGGCGGTCACCAACAATCACTGAGCCATGCACGCCAGCTGACGCTCAATTCGCATTACTTCATCATTAGGATGCCTCATCTTTATACAAAGCCCTTCTATCATCCATCACATATAATATATGGCTTAATATTAATCCCGCGATAAAAATAGTTCTTTCGAACACGCAGTAAAGCATAACAGTTTACTGATTTTTAAACAGTAAATCAGTAAACACTAAATCAAACCACCACTTCTGATTTCATTACACGATAGACTCACCACCTGTTGGGGTACCATGATAAACAAGTATTTGCAGCATCATTTGGACAAGCATAACGAAAACAAGTTCTTTGCGGTTAACCTGTTTATCGTTTAATCAACAAAGCTTTTAGCAACAGTAAGCTAACAAACATAATCGCGACCAAATAGTACAACGTAACCTAATATACCGCGCAATCAGTTGGTATCCTGAGCCTTACTGATCGCCAACAGGTTCATGCAGGCGTCTCACTCAAAAACTGGTAGATTTGCAGCAGCGCATCACAGATCTGATTTGATAGCACACTGTAGCAGCGCTACTGAGAATCACTTAGAGAGATTATGAAGCTCTTTGGGCTGTGCCCTTATGTAACGGGGTGTAAGCGGTTACATAAGGGCACAGCCCAAAGGGCTGCGCCCTTACCGCTTACACCCCCTTCAGGGTACCCCGAGATGGGTCTTCATGCATCTCTCTGGGGTGATCTCCAAGTAGCGCTTACAGTGCTTACAGTGCTATCAAATCGAATCTGTATGATGCGCTGCTGCCAAATCTACCAGTTTTGAATCGAAAAGTGGGAACATATCGAGTATTGTATGACCTGTTAGCTACTTTACCTTGATCAGTAGGGAATTTTTCAGGATGTTAGCTGATTATTCATGCGCGAGGTATGTTAGGTTTGCATTTGTACACTATATTCCTAGTCGCGATTATGATTTGTTAGCTTTACTGTTGCTAAAACTTTGTTGGTTAAGCATATATTCGTAGGTTAGTATATAAAGAACTTATTTTTATGTTATGTTTGTCCAAAATGATACTCGAAATATGACTTGAATCAATAGTTCAATAGATCACAGGCGGATGGGACGGGTAGGGGACTGCAGGGATGGGTGGTTTGATTTAGTGATTTACTGATTTACTGTTTTAAAATCAGTAAACTATTATGCTTTACTATGATATTTTATTCAAAGAACTTATTTTTATGCTATGTCAGGATAAAATTGTTCGGTTATGTATCATAAAGAATGAGATTATGTTGATGCGTGAGCGCCTTTGGGAGAGCTTTTGTATAAAGATAAAGGCATCCCTAATGATAAGTATGCAGGGTGAGCCTCGGGATTTGAAGGTATTGCGTAATGTTTCGAAAGGGATCGGGGTAGGTTGAGTTTTAAGAATGGTGTTAGTTATTTACCGTAGATGAGTAACGAACTTTGTTAATGAAAACTGTTTATTCGTAAGTTAGATATGCTATGTTCTTAGGTCCAATTAGCGTTTATTAGTTTGCCCAATGTGATAGCGTTGAATGAAACATGAAATACAAACATAAA
Source organism: Trachelipus rathkii (assembly GCA_015478945.1). Classification (NCBI taxonomy): domain Eukaryota; kingdom Metazoa; phylum Arthropoda; class Malacostraca; order Isopoda; family Trachelipodidae; genus Trachelipus; species Trachelipus rathkii. The sequence continues at coordinate 56,720 of JABUQX010139076.1, read as the reverse complement.
ACGAACGGAGCGTAAGGCCTAAAAGTGAATGTAAAACAGGTTTAGCCTTCCTGTTAGGCTTGTGTTTGTATCCTTAATTTTATAATATCTTTTCTCATGATGCTTGTTTTAACATCATAATCGTTGGGGACTTGAAAGCATTAGGAGGTTGTGCTCCGTTTAAAAAGTGTTCTATTTTCATTAAGTGAACAATATGCAGCGTCTTAACAGATATACCCCTATACAAAAGATTATACAAAGGGTAATCAAGATCCCAGGGTGTGGGGTTTCAATCTTATATAAAAGAAACCCCGATGGTTCTGATTTTTTCACATGTATTAATCAATCTGTATACCGCAGTAACAAACGTATTTTTATGAGTACAGATGAACTACTCTGTATATGTCGTCATGCTGCAGAATGGGTTAAGGAGTACTCTGACTCTACCAACGTTTTAGTAGAATCACCGGAAACGATTATTGCTAGAAGAGGATGTCATAAAGTTAGTCATCTTACTATCTCTTTTTCTAAGGGTATAATTTCACAACACCGATTGGAGGTTCGAGTATGGAAGATGTGTAATGACACAGGTGTATTTAAACCTACGGCACGTAGAATCTATATTTCTGGATTAAAACCGATAAAATATCTGTCGGAGGTTTGTAGGATGGTAATAACGCAAACTAAGAAATCGGAAATGCTGTCTGATTATGTAACTGTTGCGCATTACATGTTGTATCAGGAATATTGCTCATTCAAGAAAACGCTAGTTGATGATTCACTATCATTGAACGCTTCTTAAATTCTATAGAGGTACAGAAACTCATCTATCTATTTAGAAAACAATGGAATGAAAGTGCTTACCACAAGGATCTATCGAGTAAACATATTTTAGTGTCTGAACGTGAACTTTTAACATATGTACTCAATGACGGTATCGATGAAGTGAAAAAATATATTAGATATAACGACGAAAATGATTGGTTTTCAATGTAAAGATTTAGCGTTTTTAGATCTTAAGCCTATGTAAAAACTATATGTATGTGATGAACATTTTATTATTGTTTTTGTTTTGTTTTTTGTTTTGGATAAGCTCATTTCATGTCAATTTGACTGTATAGATCTCCTTTGTATACATATATTACCATAGTGAACCTGTTTATTGTTATTGTTGTTGTTTTTGTCTAACGAGAATATATACCTTTTGAACTGATATGGTTCGTTCGTGCATTGTATTCTTGTTTACTTTCTTCTGATGGCTGAAAAAAAGAATCTCATTACCTATAAGGGTTGTTTACGCGTACGATTTCCGTCAGTAGTCCATTTTTTCACTGTACTGGCACGATGACATCTCCTCGCATCTCTACATCTGTTGCTGATATCTTCACGAGGAGCTTCGTTATTCCCAATGATGTGTCATTTATATTTAAGCGTAAACCAAATGGTAGTCGCTACGTTGCTTGTATTTCTGCCAAAGGGTCAAATAATAGACCTTTATTCGTTTGTGCTGATGGATTCATCAAGATTATCGACATCGCTGCTAATGGGTAGAGGATAAGTGTTTGTTATCCGAGAGATCAGCGTTTAGTGAAATATCTAACTGGGATGACAACATAAGTGGTTCTAATAGAATAGACGTGGTGTTCTCGTCGTGTGACAATATTAAAACCCGTCGATTGTGGGACCTTCTATCGCACATGTATAGGTTTCACAGTTCGAACACCTGAAAATATTACAGCGTTGCTTAAAATAAAAAACGAATTAACATCACATCTTAACGATGTTAACATACTTGAGGACATAATACATATAGCACATGGTGTAATCTATGATATTTACACCGAAACATGTGGTTTCCCGTATAATGCTGTATACAGGAATGCTTTAATAACTATCAGCTTGGATGAGTTTACTTCTCTCTTGTATGAGAGAATGAGTGCTGATGAATCGATATATGCCGAAAAATGGTTTAGTGTTGCTGAAGATATTTATACTTACATTCTTTCAAAGGGTATTGAATCTTTAGAGAGATATATAGAACGTACCCAACTTGAATCCTATGTTCGCTGATCAGATGAATTAATATATTTAAAATAAACTTATATTTTTATGTATTTATATGTTTTTATGTCTTTATATAACACTCTTTTCAATGAAAATTATATGTTATAAAATGAAAACTTGTTTTTAGTTCCCCTTATGTTCGAATTATTAAGTTGTTAATGATAGCTATTTATTCGTCTGGTTGTTGTGTGTTAAGTCTGTTATGTTCATAGTTTAGCTTTTTACAGAAGGTAAAACTTACTTTGTTTGTCTTTATCCGTTAGGTATTATGATGGTTAGGTAAGGTTATGCTAAATTTTTTTTTTTTTGTTAAATATTACTATGTTAATGTAAAATTAACAATGTTATGTTGGAGATATGGTTGATAAAGTGTGAATGGCTTATGTTTTTTGGATGTTATGTTAGTTACTTTACTGGTGCTAAGTGTGGAACTTTGTTAACATTAACAGTTTATTCCTGTTTAAGATGGACTAAGTTTCTCGTTGAGGGTTATATTCATAGTTCAGATGATACTAAGTAAGCTTTATTAATGTGAAAACTTTGTTACGTCAACATATATTGATTGATGTTTGTATAAAGAACTTGATTTTATGTTATGTTTATCCAAAAATGTTACTCAAAAAGTGACCTTAATCAATAGATCAATAGATCAATAGATCAAGGATGGTTAGGAAGGTGACAGGAAGGTAGATGGATGGTGTTTGATTTAGTGATTTACTGATTTAGGGTATGTAAAACATGACAATTTTAGTAAAAAATTTGACCTTAATCAATAGATCAATAGATCAATAGATCAATAGATCAATAGATCAATAGATCAATGGATCATGATGGGACAGGAGGGTAGGTAGGATGGCTTGATTTAGTGATTTACTGATTTAGGGTATGTAAAACATGACAAATTTAGTAAAAAATTTGACCTTAATCAATAGATCAATAGATCAATAGATCAATAGATCAATAGATCAATAGATCAATAGATCACAACTGGTCAGGAGGGTGACAGGAAGGTAGATGGATGGTGTTTGATTTAGTGATTTACTGCTTTAGGGTATGTAAAACGTTACAATTTTAGTAAAAAAAATTTGACCTTAATCAATAGATCAATAGATCAATAGATCAATAGATCAATAGATCAATAGATCACAACTGGTCAGGAGGGTGGTTGGATGGTGGTTTGATTTACTGATTTACTGCTTTAGGGTATGTAAAACGTTACAATTTTAGTAAAAAAATATGACCTTAATCAATAGATCAATAGATCAATAGATCAATAGATCAATAGATCAATGGATCATGATTGGACAGGAGGGTAGGTTGGGTGGCTTGATTTAGTGATTTACTGCTTTAGGGTATGTAAAACATGACAATTTTAGTAAAAATTTGACCTTAATCAATAGATCAATAGATCAATAGATCAATAGATCAATAGATCAATGGATCACAGATGGACAGATATGCAGGTTGGGTGGCTTGATTTAGTGATTTACTGCTTTAGGGTATGTAAAAACGTAAATTTGTAAGTTATAAACAAAAAGAATAAGAAATTTTATTTATTTATTTATTTATTTATTGATTTATTTTTTCTTGATGGTTCTGAAACCATTATTTTTGAAATCTACAGATCCAATAACATATATAAAGACACCAACATTGTTGTTATACGACTGTTTATTAACTTCACATTCAGTGGCTCCAGCACCAAAAGCTGGAGCCAACCTCTTTTGAATCTCTATACCAACTTTCTAGAAATTCAACTATGAATCCTCTCACCAAATTTCAGCTTTCTACGTCAATATTTAATGTTTGAAGGGGGGTGGGGTCCCCCTTCGGGGGGACCCACGGGGACGTAACTTCGTATACACTGAGGTTACCTCATCATCTAACCATCCTCCAAATTTTAGCACGATACGATAAGTTCGGAGACGGAGGCGGGCTGGCTCTCAACGTCGGCGTCAAAACCGGATGCGAAGGCGCGGCCACGGCGGAACGCAACGTCGGAATGCGTAAAAAACGATCCCTTACATGGGTTGACTCAGATTCGATTTCCTTCGGAAATCGAATCTTCGACGTAATAAATGTATGTGTATGCGCACGCACGCGTTGCGCGCTGACGCACCCGGCTGCGCTGAGATTACGTCAATCACGCCTGATCTCAACTCTCGCCAGGGCTTAACGCAACTTCGATTTGAAAAGCCAAAGGGCTTAAACGAGGGCGTAGCGGCTACGCTGACCCCCTCTATATACATCCTACAGACTTGAAAATTACACGGATTCGAGCTTATCCTAACATAGAATATATTCCAAGTTTCAGACCTAATCTCTATTCCTTCATATCAAAAAGGGTGGGAGAGGAGAAAAGAGGAATACTATATATATATATATATATATATATATATATATATATATATATATATATATATATATATATATATATATATATATATATATATATATATATATATATATATATATATATATATATATATATATATATATATATATATATAGATAGATAGATAGATAGATAGATAGATAGATAGATAGATAGATAAAGATATTATATATAGATAGATAGATAGATAGATAGATAGATAGATAGATAGATAGATAGATAGATAGATAGATGTATAGATAGATAGATAGATAGATAGATAGATAGATAGATAGATAGATAGATAGATAGATAGATAGATAGATAGATAGATAGATAGATAGATAGATAGATAGATAGATAGATAGATAGATAGATTAAAACGAAAGGTATCGATTTTTGAAAAAACTTTGTTTCATTTCCATAGCCACAAATTGCAATATACCGCATCTGCTTCTGTAAGAAATATTTCTCATTTTACTCATAAGTGAAATAGAGATTCACTTTGATCGCTGCTGTTTTTTCGTTCTTGAAGCCGTTCTCGCTTATCAAGTATGGTCTTAATTTTTTTTTTTCATTTATTATTATTGAACTTGGGCAACAACGTTTCTTCTTCTTCTTCTTCTTCTTCTTCTTCTTCTTCTTCTTCTTCTTCTTCTTCATCTTCTTCTTCTTCTTCTTCTTCTTCTTCTTCTTCTTCTTCTTCTTCTTCTTCTTCTTCTTCTTCTTCTTCTTCTTCTTCTTCTTCTTCTTCTTCTTCTTCTTCTTCTTCTTCTTCTTCTTCTTCTTCTTCTTCTTCTTCTTCTTCTTATTGTTAGTTATTGTTATTGTTATTGTTATCGTTATCGTTATCGTTATTATTATTATTATTATTATTATTATTATTATTATTATTATTATTATTATTATTATTATTATTATTATTATTATTATTATTATTATTATTATTATTATTATTATTATTATTATTATTATTATTATTATTATTATTATTATTATTATTATTATTATTATTATTATTATTATTATTATTATTATTATTATTATTATTATTATTATTTTTGAAGTCTATTTTTCCAGTCATGCTGCAAGAGGGTGAGAAAACTTCCACAGATATAAAGAAGTTAAAATGCATTATTTTTTATTAAAATATTTTAAATATAATTTTTTATATATATATATATATATATATATATATATATATATATATATATATATATATATATATATATATATATATATATATATATATATATATAGTATATATATATATATATATATATATATATATATATATATATATATATATATACTGTATATATATATATATATATATATATATATATATAGAATATATATATATATATATATATATATATATATATATATATATATATATATATATATATATATATATATATATATATATATATATATAAATTAAATGAATATTCAAGCTGTAACACTTTCAAAACTCTAGGATTTGATAATTAATTATTCAAGAGTAGGTCTATATTCACAAAAGATTGAAAAAATAACTTACTTGGTGAGATGTACTTTAGTTTTTACCCAATTTGGGTCAAACAAAAGACAAAATGGAGTATTCTTCAAGCTGTGAAAAATCGTTCATTTCCCTCTTTTTCAGTTTCTCTATTCATTTACATGTTACGGTTATTCGAATGAAAAAACGGTTTAAAAATATTTTAAAACCCATTCAAAAATCTTTTATTGAGATAAGAAAACTGAACTACGGAATGATGGATCAATTTTCTAGAACCAATTCAAATGAAATCATTTATTATATTATCTATTTCCAACTGTGTTCATTTAAGATGGACCAAAAACTATTTTGTCCTAAATAATTTTCAGCGATAACGTTTTTCGATATATATTCGATCTTTTTGAGATATTTCGAGTCTGCAGAGTTAGGGAAGATACATCTTTGGATTTTTTTTTGGAATTCTCAACTCTTTTTGTCGTTGTTTACGGGAAAATTTTAAAAAATTTGAATTTTTTCCATGAAAAAAGGCAAAATGATAAAAGTTGGCCAAAAATTTTTAAATAAAAAAGATGTATCTTAAAAATATACAAACTCTGCATATTTCATGTTAAAGTAATGGGTTATTGAAAACGTTATTCTAGTTATTCACTTTTCAATAGAAATTGAAAATTTTGATTTGTGGGCATGTAACTTATTTTGGGTATCAGAAATGAAATTTGTTCAAGAACTTTTAGATTATTATAGACGCATCTATGCATAGTTCAATTTTCAAAATAATTTAGAAAAAGGGCATATGCGCACT